>JZKD02S0435547.1:22059-35742 GCA_000966675.3 Picea glauca
TCTCTTTCATTTGACACTTTAGTTTGATTAGTTGAGTTGAGTTTAGATTTTGTATTGGTTTTTTCACCATGCAACATTGGGATCATCACCAACTCACTACTCTTTGTTCAGTCAGTTAACTGAAGACTAGTTGACTAGCTAACTCAGCTAGGTGGCAGTTCACTCCCGTAACTGTCTGAGAGACTAGATTAGGTGGCAGTTTACTCTTGTAACTGTTGGTGTGTGTCCAGATCACTCTAGAACACCACTATGTCTCATTAGTTACTCATGTATCCTATATCTATTGTAAGGGGGAGTGATTAAAATTTTTGACAAAATTGTTTACAAATGGACTATCAATTGTGGTCCGGGCACCAACACAAGGGTTGAATTACTAGGTGTTTGGGAGACCCTAATATTGGCTACTCGTTTGAATATTGATGCTCTTCAGGTCTACGGAGATTCAAAAATAGTAATTGATTGGTTGAACTACAGAGGAAATTTACAGGTCATCTCTTTAGTGGGATGGAAGGACAAAAGAAGAGAACTCACCAATTCATTCAGTGCTATCAGTTTCTCTCACATTTATCGAAAACTGAATTGGGAGGCAGACACACTATCCAAGAAGGATTTAAATAATTCATAAGGGAAGATAATATATAACAAATGGATAGATGGAAACGAGGGTCCTTCTCTGTTACTGCAACTATTTTAGCATGTTTTTATTCCAAATGGTTTTTGTAGAAACTGTTAAATCTGCCATAGAGAAAGGAGATAGATACTTTATTTTCTTTCACATAGTATTTGAATAGTTTGAGAAAGGAAATATTACTATTTAGTTTATAATTTTTGTGTTTGTGCATGAGTGTTTACATCTAAGAACAATTATGAACTTTTTTGTAATTACCTCGCAAGGTTTTTATGGCCATGAGCACACTATTATATTTAATATAATGAGAAATTTTTTGTTGGAAAAAAAGTTAAGAAGTAATACTAATTACATGTACATTTGTCAACATATGTCGTCCGTCCAATATAATATATTATAAAAAATAATAATATAATAATAACAAATTTAAAAATTAATGTCAATGGGAATTAATCATTCAACAATATATATATATATATATATATATAAACAAACTCATATCAAGTATTAGAAGAACATGTGTTTCCTCCTCAAAGGTCACAGGTTCAAATCCAAAGGGGGTAGGGTATGTACACTTTCGTAGACTTTAGCAGTGAAACCGCTACGTGGAGAGGGTCCCTTGTCCCACAAACAAGGGGGTCTCATACACCTAATTTTTTTAATCTTATAAGTACTTAATAAATCCGGAGTTAAAATGGATTTACACTAATGTATTGTAAAGCTCAATCTTTAATAATCTAAAAGTTAAAAAGATAGTGATTTAATGATTTAGTAGTTAGTTACATGATTTGTGAGATATCAATTATAAGTCATCTTTGCTAATTACTATATAGGTTGTATCTAATTAATAATTAAGTTTAGATTAGTTACTGTATAGTTTGTAATTAATTAATTAATGATTAAGTTTAGATTGAAGAAGGATTCCATGAAAAAGGGTCCTAATCTTTTGTTTATAATGCAAATAATTAATATAATGGGAACTAAAAAAAAATCTTGAAGTATTTCTGGATCTTTTTAATCAAAATTTTCATGTATTTCTCTTCATATGTTAATGATTAATATTATAGTGTGAGTTTTGTAGCATATTTTTATTTCAAGTTAAATTATTTGTTATAAAAAAAATTAATTATATATTTGTAGTGTTATTATTTTCTTCATTTTATTTTATACATTTTTGATAAACGAAACATTTTAAATATTAATATTGTTCAATGAAATGTTGTTTTCTACGTAAACATATATTATTATTTTTTTAGATCTAGGGGAATCGGTAACTTACCGAGCTGCCACTATAAACCCTAGGCTAGTGCCAACAGTCTGCAAGCTAACGCCTAGCAGGAAACTTATGACTTAGTAAGGACTGAGACGTCCAGAGACACACCCATGAGGGGGTCCCACTCATGGAAGGGCACCTATCCTTCTAGACTTATCACAACGGGCCAACATGTCACTTATGGGAATTGAACCTGGGGAGGGAGGAGAACAAACGGTTTTAAGCAGAAGGGATAGTGTAATATTTTGCATGACATGAACTTGACCTTTTCAGGGATTATAATGTATTCTCTACTATGTGAAAGTTGATTTCCCTTTTGTAACACAATCACAATTATGTTTTAGTGTTCATAACTTTCTTAGTTGGCATAGCTTGTTTGTAATGCTTATTGAAGTAACTTGTTCTCTAAACGTTTCGGCAATTCTTGTCATGATATTCTTCAGTTCACGTGTACCTTTCCTACATGTGTATACTAATTTTATTTTATTCCTATCCTCTATATTTTCATATCAACAATTTATATCAATCTTAATCTTATAGCTATAAATAATCAAGATGGATCAAATCGTTAGAATAACAAGTTCATCACACCTCTTGATTTTATGGAGGCAGTTAATTGAGAGTCAAGATTCGACTAAGAGGTCAATTGGGTGTTTGACCAAGACAACCAATTTTTGTGCAAGTTGAGGTAGAAAAGGAATCCAATGCATGCCCTAGCCAATCAAAGTTGATTTTGTCATCCTCACTTTAAGTATGTCAATTATACTTTGGGGCTATATATAGATGGTCCTATGGATTTATCTATCCTAAAGTTATGGAAGTTTGATTGAAATATGATTTGTTTATATGTATGTTGAGCTATTCTTTCTTGTGCTTCAATGTCATAATGATGTCTTTAGACATCGCCTCTTATTGGAATGTATAACCCTTCAAATATGAAAATTCCCTAATTCTCCAACATTGTATTAGAGTTGTTGGTTCAACGCCTAGTTTGTTTTCTACAAGTCCTTTGGAGGTTATTGCTTGTGCATGCTCCTATTGAGTCATATATCTCTTGTAGATTGAATCAAGGTTTCAACTTAAATACTAAATTAGGGATTATATATGTAGATCACGAGTTACAAGAAATAATTACTGGTTACGAATGACCACACTTATGGTATGTGGGAACAATAGAAGGAAACATTATTAAAGAGTAGAGTTCTTTGGTAGTTTACAAAGATTGCAATTCTATATATGAAAGGTGATCATCATAAGTTTATTATTGACAATAACAAGGATGATGTTATAAGATTTATAATGACCTACATCTCTAGGGATGTTCACTTTCATACAATCATGATTGTCTATCCAAATCAAGTATGGAAGAAGTTGAAGACTTTAGTTAACAAGGTCGACAAAAGTCAAGTTATGCAATTTGAGAAATAGTTGATCTCCCTCATTCCTCTCTCCTTTGCCAAAATTGAAGATTATTTGGCTTGCATGAAGGAGCTACAGTTGAAATTGGGTGAATATATAAAAAAAAATTCAAATAAAGGTGGTCAACTTATAGAATTGAAATTGATGAATACAAAGACACCCTATGATGTATTCTATTCGACATTTTGTGTTAGTTGGGATTCCAAAAACGAATATGGTAAGGATTATTCCTTTGTTTTTTTTGCGGTTTGATAATTTGGGTAGAAGAAAAATTGCATAATGAAGGGAAACTTGAAGTTTAGCAACATGCCCATATACTTAAGGGAAAAGGTCGATTAAACTATAGAGCAAGAGGTTGAGAATGTAGTTAGAAGAAAGAATGGGATTGCATCTACTAGACTATTAAGAAGAACCAAAACAATCATACATTGACTAAGAAAAGTAATAAGAAGAGTACCTACCGATGTTGTGGGAAATTAGGACATGTGGAGAGGGATTGTTGGAAAAAAACTAAAGACCTTGAGGATAAAGTCAAGAAACTTGAAGGAGACGTATCGACTAGTCAATTGACTAAATTGTAGCATTGACTTTCGCAAGGTAATGGAGATAACTATATGTTGTTTTTTAGTAATTCTTAGGCCTTGCATGCATACACTTCTAAAAGTGGGTGGATAGTCAACTTTGGTTGTACCCATCACATGCATGGCTAAGGATGCTTCTCCATTTTCTTCATTAAGTAAAGCTACAAAAGAAGAAATCTTTGTGGCAGATGATTATACACTTATAGTTGTAGGTTGTGGTAAAATTGAATGTTAAAATGATGTGATAACTGATGTATATCATGTACAAAGTTTGAGTGATAATTTGTTATTTGTACCCCAAATAGGCTAGGCTAACAACAAGGTTGAATTTTTTCCAAATTGGTTCATTATGAAATATATGAACAATATGTTTGTTGTTGTTGTTGAGGGTATTCTTGACCCTAAGGATATGCCTTATAAGTTTGATGGTTTTGATATGAAGTATCTAAGACTGACTGCACTCATAACCAAGATCAACAATCCGAGAATAATTTGTGATGAAAGACTTAGACATATAAATTTACGAAGTATGAGACTAATGGTGAAGCTTAATATGGTTATTTGACTACCTAGGGTTGTTCCCCCTAATGGTGTATGTGAAGGGTGTGTGCTTGGAAAGCATAATCTTGCTACATTTAAAACAATGAAGGCATGGAAATCAAAGACTCAATTCAAACTTGTCCATAGTGACCTATGTAACATGGATAGACCATCACTAATGGGTGCAAAGTATCTTTTGACATTTGTTGATGCATTTTCCAGGTATACTTGGGTATATTTATTGAAGAATGAGGATTATGTCTTTGAAAATTTTAAGAAATTTAGGATATTGGCTGAAAAGAAATGTGGTCAACCTATAAAATGTTTAAGATCTGAATATGTGAGTGAAACCTTTGAGAGCTACTTGCCATAGAATGGTATCTCTTGGCATAGATTTGTAATTTACACACCTCGGTAGAATGGTGTTGCTAAAAGGAATAATTGGACCTTGGTTGAAATGGTGTAGTGTTTTCTTGAGGCCAAAGAGATGGCAACTAAGTTTTGGGAAAAAGTAGTCTACTACTCAATTACCTTCTAAACATTATTTTGACCAAAGTTGTCTGGGATATGACTCCTCATGAGAAACAAAGTGGGATAAAACCATCAGACATATTAGAATGTTTGGATGCATAGCATGGGATAATAGTCTAGAAGTTAGGAGAAATAAGTTGGATGCAAAGAGAAATGATCAATGTATTATGATGGGTTACTCTAAAGAGTTGAAAGCCTACATTTTTTTGATGTAGTCAAACAAAGAATTATTTTCAAGAGAGATATGGTCTTTGATGAGCAGACCTTAGCTATTACTCTATATTATTTCTCTTTTGGGTTGTTAAGTAGTGATCCAATGAAAATTTTAAAGGTTTATGGATTGGCTAACTATTGCACTATAGGTTTGTTGAATCAACAATCTTATGTACCAAAAGAAACTTGCACTTGAACTTACACAATAGAGTTAACCACAAGTTTTGGATCACCTAATCAATCAACTAATAGTAATTTTAATGTAGGAACTCCCTCTACACATGAATTTTCTCTTCCCATATGGGTGACTAAGATAATTGAAGTTATTGGTGTTGATGGAGGAGACATAAATGACTTAGGAAAACTAGAGGTCAGAAATAATGTGGAAGTGTTTCTCTAATGGAACATGTGATAGATGCATGTGATCCTGAAAGATATGAAAATGGACATGGTTGACCTAAATGTGAGAATGTTATGGATGATGAGTAGCATTCCTTGATGATGAAGAAAAGTTGGGATTTAGTTCCTCAACCACAAGGAAAAATGTGTTTAAATAGAAATGGGTCTACAAGACCAAATTCACATCTTAAGGTGTTGTTTAAAGGAATATGGATCACTTGGTAGAAAAGAGATTTTCTCAACATGAAGGCATTGACTACACTAAAACCTTTTCCCCAAATATATATACGAACTATGTTTGAACTGATTATCTTACTCTCTTCTTGTTTTGGATGAGAGGTATATCATATGGATGTCAAGAGTTCTTTCTTACAAGGTGATCTTGCGAAGAATATTTATATGGAGAAACCCCCAAGCTTTGAGAAGGATGGAAATTTTGTATGTTGATTGAAGAAATCATTATATGGTTTGAAACAAGCCCCCAAATCATGGTATGAGAATATTGACTAGTTTTTCCTTAATCTTGGTTTCAAATGCTTTGAATAATATCATAGTATCTATGTTTTAAATGTGGATGGTGATAATTTAATTGTTGCACTATATGTTGATAATTTATCCATTACTCAAAGCAGTGTTTCTCTAATTTTGGTTTTGAAAAAAATATAGTTAGTAGATATTTTTGAAATGATTGACCTTGGTCTATTGCATTTATTTCTAGGAATCCAGGTCTTACAAATGGATGAAAATATATTTCGTTCCCAACCCAAATATTTACTGAAACTATTTAGAGATTCAAACATAAGACTAAAAACTATGCACTAAACTTTATAAATTGGGAGTAAACCTAATTAAGAAGTGTAATTTTTTGAACGTTGATGATACTTTCTACAAGTATCTCGTTGATAGCCTTATTTATCTAACCTATAGTTGGTTTGATATTTCCTTTGTTGTTAGCATGGTCTCTAGGTTCATACAAAATCTAAGGGAAAGCCACTTAGACACTGCAAAGTGGATTGTTTGTTATATCAAGGGTACTTTTCAACTTAGTATAATATATTGTAGTAACAATATGAACCAATTAGTATATTAGGCCGACTTGGATTGTGTAATACCCATGTTTCCCCCAGCTTGTCATTAATCATTAATTATGATCACCATGATATGGCATGGGAACAATGTAAGTGTATTATTAAGATTGTCAATGACTGACTATGGGGGTGAAGCCTTGAAGTATTCGCCATGATATCACTAGAGGAAAGAGTGAGGAAACTATGGAGAGGGTTCATTATGTCAAAATGAACCAAATTTATCCTTGCTAAAATAATAAGCCTCATCACGATCCCAAGGAGAAATCAATTAATAAGAAAAATGACAGGTGGTTGAACTATCAACCACCCCAATAAATGGAAGCATGGATGGTCTAACTGGGGATACATAAAAATGTTAGCCCGAAGTACTAGAGAGGGAAGCTTTTCCTGCAGGCCCAAACTGACCAGAGTTTCCTTCTGACAGAAGGAACAAAACAGGTACATAACCTTCCCGAAGAAAAAAAAGGTGTGCAAATAATACACGCGAAGGCAGAAAAGAAGGAGACACACCGGGAGAAGGAATGTGTGACCTAGATATGTAGAAGTCATCAACTAAGCAGAATATGGCAAGCTTGATGTTGTGGGAGCATCTGAAAAACCTCACAGAGACTGTGACAGAGAAGGAGAGCCTCTGAGAGACTGCAAAGGTTCCCTAGTGATATCATGGATTAGAACAGGGGTGGCCAGAGTGATAAGAATGAATTCCTCTGAGCTTATGGTTGGGTGGAAAATAAAACACCCACAGTCAGTTGGTTGGCTGCAACTTGTAATAGATAAGTACTTCATATACCCTATACACTTAAATTGTATTGTATGATTTGAATGTCTATGATTGTGATACATTGTGCCTCTCGTGAAATTAAGGCGTACTCTTCTTCTATGAACTGTTGCTTTAGAATGGTTGTAAGATGGAAAGTTTGGCCTCTGGGATGGTTGGAAAATCTTCAAGGTGTTTTCCCGAGGAACAACCTCATAGTTTTGGATTCGAGGAAATCTCTACGAGACTGCTACAACCCTGTTGCTCCTTTGGAAATACATCTTCCCCGAATTAGAGCTTAAGCTCTGGGAATGGAAGGTGCTTCCTTCAAACCAGTCGTCTAAGAGAGCACAAGCTCATTCCCATGGCCTTAACAAATTCATGGCTAAGAGGTTAGTGTGTATCCCATGAGAGTTTTCGAAGGACCCATGTGACCAAGGTCTAGGAACCCTATGCTTGGCCCGAAAGGAGCTGAGCGTTTCTAGTTTTGGAACTCTGAGAGTTTGAAGCTCTAGGGTGTTTCAACCTTACCATTTGCAAATAGGTCGAAGGAAACTGGTGGTTACGGTTACCCATAAGGTTGACCGGCTCCTAGAGGTCTCCCTAACCATGGCTAATAGACTTTCCCCATCGTTAAACCTTGACCCATTTACCCATCACGAATTAACTTGAGCCACCGATTTGAGGGTATTCATAAGTCCCCTTGGCCATTGAATTTACGTCAAGATAACTTTGACGAAGTCCTACTTCGAGAGAATAGGGATGTTAAAGCACCAAACTCCCTGAACACCGAAGTTACGAAGTGATGAGAGTCGTGGATCTGGGGAGTCCATCAAGAACCCCTCTTAACTATCTAACTAAACAATGGAGGGACCCGCATACGGTACTTCGGTGGAGCCCTGCTTTGGGAGAATGGAGCGACCATAACTCCAAAACCTCTGAATGTTGGAGTAGATCTCAACTACCCAATGTTGAGGACACGTGGACCGTTGGTCAAAGTCCTTCCCGTGTTTAGATTTCAGAACTCCGGAAGGAAGCCTGGATCAAGGCATGGAAATATCTGACGCCCAGAGCCCAGAGAAGACATAGGCCATTGATCTAAGATAAGTTTCAATCGTTCGATCTTCTAGTTCGGAGTTCGCGCATTCAAAAATTTTGCATGTTGGAGCGGGTAAAACCTTTGAATGTCAGAGTCGTGAAGTAACGTAGACCATTAATCCAAGGATACTTCAGGACCTCCCCTTACCATTAGATCTAGACTATGGTTATCCCGACGCTAACCACTTTGGGAGCAAGGAGGAAGTCACACCATGGATCCCCCGAACGTCGAAGTTACGAATTAACGAAGGTCGTAGATCAAGGAATCTACATGGACACCTCTCGACCGTGAGATATAAGGGTGTAGGAAGTCCACTGGTCCGGATTGATGTGGCACGCTGATGTCACCCAGGGTGATGTGGGCCCACGTTTGATGTGCCACATGTCACCTGTATTCATACGTTTCGTAGACCCTACATGCCCATTAAAATGTGACATGTGTCACCCTAGTAGGGGCTACGTGTCATCTCTGCCTTGCCGCGTGTACCCCTGGAAATTGCTTACTTGGCGCATTTGGTGAGTGGAGTGCTCAAGACCCACTTGTCCTTGCCTCCATGTTTAGCATATCACCATGCGTGAGGGTGGATCGTTCGGTAGTCTGAAACTTCGGGACTCCGGAGGTTTGGGATGCGGTGTCGTGGGCAAGTCAAAATACTCGAAGGCCAGAGCCACGTGGAGAGATTCCGGGCTCCTTCGGGAGTTCGGGAATTAGGGACTCTGGAGGATAGGCATGTAGAAAGGAGAATAGACATTCAATGTCGAAGTGTTAAACACCAAAATTCCCTCTAACTCATGTGTTAAATGAAGATTGTGTCCTGTCATTGGATTGAATGGTGGATAAACCTCCCCATTGTTATCGGACAAATTGGTAAGTGTGGACACAAGCTAATATCCCTAACTTCAACAAGAAGCTAGAACAAAACATGGCAGAATACAAATTTCTCATTAGATTTCATTGTAATATAAACTAGTTCAGAAAGGGACAAATGACATACCATTTAAATGACACTTGATCCTCGCTAGTGTCATCCTTGCTCCATATTTGGATTTGTGGGATGGCGAACCTGTTAATAAGCACAAACCAACAAAGAGAGAGAATAACGATATATATATTCCAATCAAGTCTATGTATAAGATCAAGGAGTTATACAATAAAAGTAGAGACACCTTTATAGGGAATAAATGTATTATTGCATTATATTGAATGAAATTGGAGAATACAACCCATTCCTTGATGTTTCAAGGTCCCTTCCAATGGCCCTTTGCTTCAACACACACACCTTTGCTCCAATTATTTTGATGAAGAGCATTCACAACCTGACTTGGAAATCTAAAGCAAAGCTATCACAAGTACAATCTTCAGCAAAATTCTTCATGCATAAGCCAGCTTAGCCTTTCCCATGAGAGATCCCTCTTTATATAGGGTGAAAGAGGAATGGATGAGGAGATTAGGATGATCCCACTAAATCATAGAAGTGAGTAATATCCAAATCGATCGAAGGACACCTCATCTTCTAGAAGATTCCCTTCTAGAGCGTTCGTGAATTTCATCTTTTTCTCTTGTTTAAGCATCGTTGCACCCTATGCACAAGCATCCTGTGGCGATGTTGTGGTCCAGTTTTGGTGCAGCATGCGACGATCAAGCATCGTTGCACCCCAAGAATTTAGCAAGGTGTGACGATCTCCTTTGATATGGTTTTTAAGAAAATAAAGATGATTCACTTCTTCATGGAGAAAGTCTCATTTTAGTATCTTCAGGGAACATAGAATTGACCAAAATAATGTGTAACACCTGTGGATGTAGGAACTTGGGGATAGTATGAATTAGGTGGATCCACGTGGCCCGTGTATGATAATGCCCAAAGAAATTTGAGAGGCCATAACTTGAAATCCATAGTTCGGTTTTGAGTTTGGCAGTGGTCGATAGAGAGCTACAGTTGAGTAGAAGAGAATGGAGATCTCAGAGAGATGTTTCAAGAAGAATAAAGTAAGTGAAATTTTGATGCCCCATCCCTAGAAAGGGTACTTAGGGGTCTAGTGTGTTACAAATTGGTATCAGAGCATGGAAACGACACTTGTTCTGCCTGGGCTCACAAAAGAGTCAAGTGATTTTCTTTCTTAGAAAATTTTAAGGGAGAGGGCATACTACCCTACCCTATCTAGCAGAGCATGATTCAGACACATTCCTGGATGGGCCGAAGAAAAATCATAAGACTAGTTTACCAAGGCTAAAGTGAGCCTGCTAAGAGTATCACTGTCGTACGAAAATTATTTGCATAAGTTCATTGAGAAGGATGTAGATTAAAATTTAGTTGGGATTTTACCCAACGGGATTGAATCATGTTATTTTGTGGCGAAATAAGCCCATCATTTCTTTTGGGAAATGATAGCCAATCCTATCGGAGTGGGATTATGTTGATGGGCACTAATAGCAAGACTTGGATATGAATGGATTGAAAAGATCCATAGCAATAATAATTATTACTTTAAGGAGGACTAAACCTTGTACACATGTATGATCCCTCATGATTAGAGGATTGATGGAAATAGTAAGGTCAATTTACTTGACCTATAATGNTCTAAGATAAGTTTCAATCGTTCGATATTCTAGTTCGGAGTTCGCGCATTCAAAAATTTTGCATGTTGGAGCGGGTAAAACCTTTGAATGTCAGAGTCGTGAAGTAACATAGACCATTAATCCAAGGATACTTCAGGACCTCCCCTTACCATTAGATCTAGACTATGGTTATCCTGACGCTAACCACATTGGGAGCAAGGAGGAAGTCACACCATGGATCCCCCGAACGTCGAAGTTACGAATTAACGAAGATCGTAGATCAAGGAATCTACATGGACACCTCTCGACCGTGAGATATAAGGGTGTAGGAAGTCCACCGGTCCGGATTGATGTGGCACGCTGATGTCACCCAGGGTGATGTGGGCCCACGTTTGATGTGCCACATGTCACCTGTATTCATACGTTTCGTAGAACCTACATTCCCATTAAAATGTGACATGTGTCACCCTAGTAGGGGCTACGTGTCATCTCTGCCTTGCCACGTGTACCCCTGGAAATTGCTTACTTGGCGCATTTGGTGAGTGGAGTGCTCAAGACCCACTTGTCCTTGCCTCCATGTTTAGCATATCACCACGTGTGAGGGTGGATCATTCGGTAGTCTGAAACTTCGGGACTCCGGAGGTTTGGGATGCGGTGTCGTGGGCAAGTCGAAATACTCGAAGGCCAGAGCCATGTGGAGAGATTCCGGGCTCCTTCGGGAGTTCAGGAATTAGGGACTCTGGAGGATAGGCATGTAGAAAGGAGAATAGACATTCAATGTCGAAGTGTTAAACACCAAAATTCCCTCTAACTCATGTGTTAAATGAAGATTGTGTCCTGTCATTGGATTGAATGGTGGATAAACCTCCCCATTGTTATCGGACAAATTGGTAAGTGTGGACACAAGCTAATATCCCTAACTTCAACAAGAAGCTAGAACAAAACATGGCAGAATACAAATTTCTCATTAGATTTCATTGTAATATAAACTAGTTCAGAAAGGGACAAATGACATACCATTTAAATGACACTTGATCCTCGCTAGTGTCATCCTTGCTCCATATTTGGATTTGTGGGATGGCGAACCTGTTAATAAGCACAAACCAACAAAGAGAGAGAATAACGATATATATATTCCAATCAAGTCTATGTATAAGATCAAGGAGTTATACAATAAAAGTAGAGACACCTTTATAGGGAATAAATGTATTATTGCATTATATTGAATGAAATTGGAGAATACAACCCATTCCTTGATGTTTCAAGGTCCCTTCCAATGGCCCTTTGCTTCAACACACACACCTTTGCTCCAATTATTTTGATGAAGAGCATTCACAACCTGACTTGGAAATCTAAAGCAAAGCTATCACAAGTACAATCTTCAGCAAAATTCTTCATGCATAAGCCAGCTTAGCCTTTCCCATGAGAGATCCCTCTTTATATAGGGTGAAAGAGGAATGGATGAGGAGATTAGGATGATCCCACTAAATCATAGAAGTGAGTAATATCCAAATCGATCGAAGGACACCTCATCTTCTAGAAGATTCCCTTCTAGAGCGTTCGTGAATTTCATCTTTTTCTCTTGTTTAAGCATCGTTGCACCCTATGCACAAGCATCCTGTGGCGATGTTGTGGTCCAGTTTTGGTGCAGCATGCGACGATCAAGCATCGTTGCACCCCAAGAATTTAGCAAGGTGTGACGATCTCCTTTGATATGGTTTTTAAGAAAATAAAGATGATTCACTTCTTCATGGAGAAAGTCTCATTTTAGTATCTTCAGGGAACATAGAATTGACCAAAATAATGTGTAACACCTGTGGATGTAGGAACTTGGGGATAGTATGAATTAGGTGGATCCACGTGGCCCGTGTATGATAATGCCCAAAGAAATTTGAGAGGCCATAACTTGAAATCCATAGTTCGGTTTTGAGTTTGGCAGTGGTCGATAGAGAGCTACAGTTGAGTAGAAGAGAATGGAGATCTCAGAGAGATGTTTCAAGAAGAATAAAGTAAGTGAAATTTTGATGCCCCATCCCTAGAAAGGGTACTTAGGGGTCTAGTGTGTTACAAATTGGTATCAGAGCATGGAAACGACACTTGTTCTGCCTGGGCTCACAAAAGAGTCAAGTGATTTTCTTTCTTAGAAAATTTTAAGGGAGAGGGCATACTACCCTACCCTATCTAGCAGAGCATGATTCAGACACATTCCTGGATGGGCCGAAGAAAAATCATAAGACTAGTTTACCAAGGCTAAAGTGAGCCTGCTAAGAGTATCACTGTCGTACGAAAATTATTTGCATAAGTTCATTGAGAAGGATGTAGATTAAAATTTAGTTGGGATTTTACCCAACGGGATTGAATCATGTTATTTTGTGGCGAAATAAGCCCATCATTTCTTTTGGGAAATGATAGCCAATCCTATCGGAGTGGGATTATGTTGATGGGCACTAATAGCAAGACTTGGATATGAATGGATTGAAAAGATCCATAGCAATAATAATTATTACTTTAAGGAGGACTAAACCTTGTACACATGTATGATCCCTCATGATTAGAGGATTGATGGAAATAGTAAGGTCAATTTACTTGACCTATAATG
>JZKD02S0435547.1:53706-68450 GCA_000966675.3 Picea glauca
CACTGGCTAAGGGGGAGCTTATTCAGCAGATACAGCATGGTTTCAGGGGGAGCATGGTACTGTCCACTCTTTGCCATTGATGTCAAAGGGGGAGGCAAAAGACAAGAGGAAGAGTATTGTCATCAATGACAAAGGGGGAGATTGTTGGACATGTTTAATAGGTAGCATATTCTTGTCATTGATGGCAAGTACAACAATGGAGATGGCATGTATACAGGAATAATGTACAAAGGATTGTTGGCATGTTTTACAGGATGACAGGCAAACAAAAGACAAAGTTCAGAGAGGTAAATGATCACGCGCAGACGTCGGAATCCTTTAAGGATTCGAGGATAATAAGCTCAGGAGGCATAGCGTTCTTATACGTGCAAGGAGCACAGGAAAGAGACCAAGAGCCGTCGGATCTCACTCGGAAATCCCGATAGCTGTTTGATCGGGAGAAGCTGCGCAGATGTTAAGCGCAGGAGTTGGCGTGTAGAAGAAGTGATTTGCGCCGTCAGATTGGAAGCAGATACCCGACAGCCGTCGGATCTGCAAAAGATGCGAGGGAGATAAGCCATCGGAGAATCGGGAATTGGAGTTTCACGAGTCTCGTGAACAATGACAACGAAAACCCTGAAATCGTGATATGCGATTTCGCGATGAAATCGCATCCGTTGAGCCAAGATTGCATCTGAACCGTTGATCCAACTCACGACAGCAGACCACGTCAGCAAGGGACACATGGCACAACCAGGGAATGACAGGTGTCAGGCAGATTCAACACTTTAGGCACATGTAAGTCACGAATCAGAGTGACACGTGGCAGGATCTAACACGTGTCAAACCACGTGTGACATCAACAGAGGGATCGATGATCGGGACCGTCCATCTGAGGGACAGGTGTCGAAGATCAAGGCACCATCGACATATTGGACATCGAGAAATCAGATTTCCTGAGGTCGAAGGAAACAAGAGATCGAAAGTCTCGAAATCCCAAAGGGATCGGGACCGTCCATTTGAGAGGATGCATGGCAGGAGATTGGTGCCATCGATGAAAGGCTCGACAGGAGGTCGTTCATCGGCTAATTGGAAATTGGGATATCGGAGATCCCGGGCACAAAGGTTTTGTGCATTTCGAAATCGCGATCTGCGAAATCCCGATGAGTGGGGTACAGCTGTCAGCACAACAGCGAAGGAGGACAGAGGCGTAGTGGAGGCCAACTGTTAGCATATGAAAGGAGCGTCAGGATTTGGACGATCGGGAATCACGTGGGTGAATGCATTGATGCATCACAAACCCCGTAGCCCCGACGAGGTTAGGTTGTGGTCATGGGTAATGGTCACATGGACCTGGGCTCAGTCAGGAGGGCTGAAGCGCATCACGAATTGGGAAATCGCGAATCCCGTGGACATAAACATTTTTTCATCGCAAGTGCCGAAACTCCGATGGAGTGATAAGACCAAGGTCACACAAAGGCAGGTCACATGGACCATTGTGTAGCTGGAAGGGGCTAGCATATGGAATGTCGAAACCCGATTCAAAAAAGGCGTGCATAGGTTTAATTCAAATTTCAAAAAGGGGCCCGATTTCCTCCGAGCAATAAATATGGGACCCAATGAGCATTGAACGGGTCCTGGACCAATGGGCTTAAGAAGGGGTTGATGCTCTTCCTACAAGTGTTCCGCCAAAGGCAAAGGAGGACGGTGATAGGTCACAGAGGTCCTTTTGGAGGACGCAGAGGCCATTTTCTGACTGTAGGGATAGCTACTGGTGGGTGAGGTCATTTGTGTAGGCAACATGGAAGGTTTGAGGAAAGAGGAACCTTCTTGTGGCAGTTGGGTGGCAGATCTACATTGACAGAGAGATCTCAGCTGTGGGTTCAGCAACCACGAGATGAGAAGCATCATCTCCAGGTTTATTGACTTGTTTAATATGTGTCCTTTGGTAACTGCCTGATAGTCTGTAGATCTGTGTTTACTCCTGAGATAATTTCTGTTACTGTCATAACCACTAGATGAAACTGCCTAAACCAGTGTGAAAATTAATGAAACATGGTCAGCAGTGAGTATGAGGGGTAAACCCTTCAGTAGTAGCCATCTACYAGTAGAAACTGGGGTTATCGTCAGGGGGWTGAAGCTCCCTTCCAGGAAAGGCTGGTAAACGAGAGAAGGTTGTAGCCTTCTGCAGGTAGAAGCCTGCATACTAGGATGAGTCTGCACTAGTACATTGTTGTAGAATGTTTTCTTAATAATAATCATTGAAGACAGAGACAACAGCAGCGGTGGTTTTCTCCCGATTTGGGTTTCCACCTTAAATCCTGGTGTTCATGTGTCCTATTCATACGTGTTAGTTTACTTTGTTGATTTACTGTTAAAAGACATCTGATGTATGAAGAAGTCCATAATAAGATCTCTGGATGCACTATTGTTTTCATAAGAATATACAACAACTAATCTCTATAAAGTAGACTGAGATTTTTCAGTGAAAGAAAAGTTAAAAATCGATTGATAGCTCAAAATACTGATTCACCCCCCCTCTCAGTATTTTTCAACAAATGATGTAAACCGTTAACAAGTGTGAGGGAGATCACCATTAATGTCAATGATTCCCAAGGTACTCTAGTACATTCCAACGAATGTGAATGGATGAGCTGGAGTCAAACATCTGTGGAATCATCTGATCAGAGGTCAGTGATGTGAACCCACTGTCAAATGTGAGGAGGCCTTCCATTGAGGCATGCAGGTCCCAAAGTACTAACTGGTTTCTAAGCCTAGTTCCTAGATAATGTGCTGAAGTCGACAGGAATAGACTCATCGAAGGAGAGCCTTGATGTATCTTCCATCAACGACATGAAACGGACATAGAGATGTAATAGGTGGATCAAATGAACATGGACTGACATGGGTATTGAGACAAGATATTTGTGATGGCTGACTCTCGAGGCGGATACTTCCCTTGAACACTGAGGCACAATAGCAAAAACATGACATGGACCAAAACTTTATGATGCAATGGATGCTGTGACTTACGTCAGGTGACCCAAAGGAGTGAAAGAAACTCAAAGGATTGGCTCAGTGCAAAGGTTCAGTGGATTAAAATGTGTGCAAGAGACAAAGTGTCATGCTCAAGGGCGACTCTAAGAGTTACTTGGTAATGTTCTCAAGAGACTGCTTGGCTTGCTTCTTTCAAATTTTCCCCCATCTAGATAGACGAGTACCTCTTTTTGTTTTAACGAGCTCGAGGAGGGTAACACATGCTCGATATAACTCACCTTCGGTAAGTTCCTCTTCTTTTGTTTAATGAACTAGAAGAAGTAAGAGTTCGGTCCCGTGTGGGCTTGTCGATGTTTGTTTTAGCGAGTCCAAAGATAGAAAACTCGAAGGTTTTTCATGATTATAGAGTCTGGAAAAACACTTAAAAGAGAACTCTCTCGGTTCCTTTTTCATATAGTTAGTCTCACGAGGCCAAAAAAGAGATAAACTACCACTCGAAAGATGCCCTTTCGAACCTTTTAACGAGCGTGAAAGGAAGCAAGATCACTCGACAATATTTTCATATTTAGAGAGTCTGAAAAGAGTTTAAAGATGACTCCAGGGGGTTCCTTTTTCATGTGTCCATACGGGTCCGAAAAATAGATAAAAGTCTACCCGGTGCGTTCTTATATTCTCGAGCTTGAGAACGAACTAAGACTATGCTCATGAATGTGACAAGGTAAATAATCAATCAGAACTTCTTTGAAACCTGTAATGTCAAAACTGCAATCTAGAGGTTTAGCGAAGCCATTATATTGTTAAAGAAACCCACAAATAACTATACCTTATAAAAAATGGAAATTTATAAATAGTAATATAATAAAAATTTCATTTACCATTTCATTTTGCATAAGGATTTGTAGCAGTGGAGATTCTCATTTTGGAGGTGGATCTTGTTTTGCTTGATACTGGAGCTACGGTCGACCGTTTCTCTTGCCGTTTGGAACAGGTAGATCTTCATCTCCCCTTCTTTCAATTACATGGTTTAATATTCATTTTCATAGCAGTATTAATTTAAAAAATGAAGCCCTAGGTCGCTCCAAAAAAGATCAAATCGGCCTCTCTTGAAAATGATGGAAAGAGACATTCTTTTGAAAAAACGTGTTTAGAAGGTGATAGAAAATATGCCAACACCTTAATACTTAAGTGGATGGGTCGTTTTTGTTAAAGAATCCATAAGAAATCCAAAGGAAATGCCCACACAGCCATTACGAACATCATTTTAGTTAAAAACGTTTTATTGTTACGTGAGGATCATTGAATGGTAAAGAGATGGCATGCTGATTATAAAAGAGAGTGTGGTCCCTTTTGAATAGCATGGGCAATAGATTTCATGTTTTTAAATTGCTTAAGAAATTGCCGAAATTGCCGAAAAATTGGATAATGAAATTCTTTGTTTTTTTTTTTTGTTTGTAGGTGATTTCGGCGACCATGATCGAGTGGAAAGAACGAGAGCATGAGCTCAATGATTTGGCCACTTTGTGGAGTCCTCGTGCGTGAGCCGCGTTGAGAGATTGTGGCTTACTGAAATTCTTCAAATTGCAAAAAATGAAGAAGGAGATTCTATTGCTTGAGCACATAATCAACTTGTGGGATGTCGCAGAGCAAGGGTTCTAGATCGGAGCACAACTTCTAACCATTGAGTTGGAAGACGTATATTTCTTGACTGGCCTCTTGAAAAGAGGGGTTCCTATATCTTTTTCCAGGCAGAGGGCGCTTCCTGAGCAAGTGAGCGTGTATCTGGCACGTCATTGTGTCCCAGGAGCAAGACTGGTGGGGGGTAGAATCCCTATCAAGGATATCAGAGAGTTACCCCTCTGATCCATTTTGTTTGCCATCACGAGCGTGATGGGAAGTACTAGCGCACATCTGGCATCGAGATCGCAGGTAGCTTATGATGTACAGTGTTTGGAGCCAACACTGTTTAACTGGAGCGCAGGGTTCCTTCGGAATGTGAAGGAACATGTTTCGCGGTGTAGGATGGGAAGAAACAGTTCGGATATGGCTCTTTCCTGGTTTCATTTTTCTTAGAGTGCATCCCCCAGATGTAGCCTCAGATAGCACTGGCAGTGCGACCAGTGGAAGAACCACGGATGGAGAGGTGGACTAGTCTGTCTCCGAGGCTAGTAGTAGAGTCAGAGTTTTGTTTCACCGGTGACTTCTTCGCTTGGCTGAGACGGCAGTATCTCTGGATAGAAGACTTCCTGTATGCTGAGGTGGATTTTCGTGGGAGCATGGATTTGATTCTACCCACGGGGGAAGATTGGGATGCGTCAGGTAAGAGACTGAGCAACACCTTGTCTAGTTTTTTTGTTTTTTAAGTTTTTAATGTATATGTTTTTTTTTTGGGTATGTGGAAGAGTTTTTTAATGGATGTATTTTTTTCAGCATGCAGACAAGGGAGCAGTGTGCCCGGCTGAGATACCGATACTAGGACGTCATGGGGGTGCTCCGGTTGCAGCTGATCCAGGGGCACCAGTGATAGGTCTCCGGGAGGTTGAAAGAAACCTTCAAGACCTCACGATGGGCATTCCTCCTTTACGAAGGGGAGAAGTGCCTTTACATCTGCAGAGGCACACTGTGGGAGTGCCAGAGAATGTCAATTCTCTACTGAGACGCGTAGTGCATGCAGTGATATGTTACTCTCAACACAACGTAGTGCAGGGAGATTAGAGTCTCTCTGGTGATCTTATTTTGTATGACTTGTCAGGCGATGTTGTATGTGTGTAAAGACCCAGCATTTTTCTCTTCTAAATACTTTTTTGATGTAATCAAAACATTTTTAGTCATGCTATATACAGTTCCGAGTTTTTACAGTGCCAAATGATTTGTACATGATGATGCCTTTAATGTGATGTGTTTTAATTTACATGTGATGTACAATTTTTCTTTCCTTTATGAAATCTTATCTATGGGCGAGATACCGATCCATGATGTAATTAGCTAACGAATCTGAAATATTGTTAAGTTCTCTTGGAATATGTCTGTATTCGATGTAATCAAACATTCATTCAAGGCGGTGAACTTGTAGGTGGAGACGTAGAAGAATAGGATTACAAATTGCATAGATTTGAATGAGTTGATAGACCACGAGTTGGGAGTCTAGGTTAACAATGATATGAGAGATACCTAGGGAGGAGGCTTGGGTCAAAAGTCGGATGACAGCGTGATATTATGCCATGTTATTAGTCGTTGGTCCTAAGCAAATACCTCCTGAACTCACCACCTCGTCAAATTGGTAAATGACCCATGCTGCAGAAGCAATGTTCCGAGTGTGTCAACTAGTGCCATCCGCAAAACCAACAAAGATAGGAAAGGAAGACGTCATCTGCGCATGAAAACACAAGGCACAGTATGAGTGGCAAAGGTAAAGACCCGAGCACGTGAAAGAAATAGTCACACCAAACTAAAATACAATAATGTACAAAGTACACATGCTAGGTGATCTAGGCATAGTACTTTTTAAGGTAAATCCCATTCCGGGGCTCTCCCAGGTAGGTTCCATCATAATCGACTAACTCGTAGGTGCCTCTGTGCAGAACACATTTCACGATGTAAGGGCCATGCCATAGAGGTTCTAACTTACCTGTCCCTAATTTGTCATGAGCTTGGTCATAGACGAGGACTAAGTCTCCTTCTGCAAAAGTCCGAGGATGGACGGATTTGTTGTATTGATTTTTTATATGTTTCTGATGTGCCTTGTTAACGAGAGCGACATCGCGACGTGTTTCGTCCAGTTTGGTTAGATATAAGAAACGTTCTTCTTCGGCAGAAGTATGGGGTAGGAGTTCTACTTTAAGTTTCAGAGATGGAATCTCACACTCGATTGGTAAAACGACTTCGATGCCATACACTAATTGGAAAGGAGTGAACCTAGTTGCGGTTTTCACGGAAGTACGGTAAGCCCAGAGAGCGGAGAAAAGTTGTATATGCCAGGATGTCTTATTTTCCCCTACCATGCGTTGAATCATGGTTTTGAGGACCTTGTTGATAGCTTCGACTTGTCCGTTGGCTTGAGGATAGTATGGGGATGATCAGTTTTCATGGCGAAAACCCAACTTGACATGCAATTCACTGATCATCTGGTTCTTAAAGTGTGCACCGTGATCAGTGAAAATGGCGTGTGGTACACCAAAACAAGTTATGATGTGGTTAAAAAGAAACAGAGTTGCGGTATGACCATCATTTAGAAAGGTAGGCATAGCCTCAGCCCATTTGGTAAAGTAGCCGACGGTGACGATTATATAATCCTGCCCCCCGGCTGAGGTAGGCTTACATTGCATAAAATCGATACCCCATTTGGCAAAGGGGCTGATGGCGATAATGGGGTGCAGCGTAGTAGGGTGGGTGTGTGCCTTGTTGTTAAAAACTTGGAAGGGTGGGAATTTTTTGACTACCTCAATACAATCTTTGAAAATTGAGGGCTAAAAATAGCTGGCACATAGAATTTTTTGGGCTGTGGCCATCCTAGAAAGGTGACCGCCATAGGCTCCAAGGTGACAATCATTCAGAATGCGTTCAGGCTCTGCATGAATCAGATATCATTGAAGGACGGTGTCAATACCACGACGATACAAGGTGTCGCCGACGATAAGATAACAACAAGAATGGTGGCGAATACATCGATGCTCTTCGCAGGAAATGTTAGGATGAAAGCATTGGGTTTGGAGGTAAAGGAGGATGTCTCCGTACCAAGGATCAGAGGTGCTGATGAGGAAAAGAGTTTCATCAGGGAGAGAATCTCTAGGTTAGATATCTTCATCAGCATGGGGGAGATCGCAGATAAGCTCCGCAAACACCAGGGACTTTTTGGCTTTGGAATTCATAAATTCAATATCGAATTCCTGAATGATGACGATCCATTTAGAATATTTCCCCCCAAGCACTTGACGTGTCAAGACATGGTACATGGGGTTTGAGTCCGCAATCACAGTGGTGGTACGTAGTAGGATGTAATGGCAAAACCTATGGACAACGATGACGACTGCTAGAGCCAGTTTCTCTACATGTGAATATCGGAGTTCGAGTCCAGATAGACTCTTGCTCAGGTAATAGATCACATGTTCTTCACCGTTGGGGTCCTTCTAAACTAACACCATCGCAATAGTGGAAGTAGAGGCAGCTAAGTAAAGGATGTAGTCCTGTGTATAGTCTGGAGGATGCAACAAAGGTGCGTGGGTCAAGGCATGCTTGAGAGTGTCAGACGATCGTTGAGCGATGTCATCCCAGATGAAAGGGGTGTTTTTTTGCAACAATCACATGAATCCTTTAGTTATCTCAGCGTAGTTACAAACGAAATGACGAAGGAAGTTTTATTTTCCTTGCAACCTTTGGAGTTGGGTCAAATTGGTAGGTGGGGGTAAGGCTAGAATAGCCTTAATCTTTAAAGGATCCACCCGAATCCCATCTTTGGAGACAATAAAACCAAGGAGTCGGTCGGATTCAACAGTGAAAATACACTTATGTGGGTTCAAGCGGATACGGTAGAACCGACATCAAAGAAAAATAGCCCTTAAGTGATCAACATGATCTAATCATTTGGATGAGTGGGTAGGTAAGTCGTCGAGATAAGGTTCTGCAATATGCTTGATATCATGGAAAGCATACGACATGGCCCGCTGGAAAGTAGCGCCAGCATTTTTGAGACCAAAAGGTAGATTTCGATAGGTGAAAGTTCCCCATGGGCAGATAAAGGCGGTCTTATGTTGATCAGCAGGTAAAATTTCAATCTAGTTATACCCGAAAAAACCATCCATGAAGGAGAAGATTACACTCCCAACACAATTATCAATGATATGGTCGATGAAGGGCGTAGGGTAGTTGTCCTTTGGACAAGCTTTATTGAGATCCCGATAGTCAACACAGACACGGATGGTCCCTTGTTTTTTGGCAACTGGATAAGGTTGGAGACCCATTCTATCAAAGGGATGGGATATATAAAGCCAGATTTTAAAAGTTTCTCAACTTCTGCCTTTATAGCCGTGATTTTCTTGGGATGAACCAGGCGGAGTTTCTGTCGAACAGGTTTTGCGCCTGGGTAAATTTTGATTTCATGCACGACAATCGAGGGGTCGATTCTAGGCATTTTCTCGTAGCTCCGAGCGAAGACACTACGGAATTCTTTAAACAGAGTGGTATAAGATACCACTTCTTTGGGTGTGAAATTAGCACCAAGGTTAATGTTTTCCACAACGCCTTCTTTGATCAAAATATCAATAACGATTGTGGTAGAGATATTACCCATATTCCCCTCAGAAAGAGTATCTTGTGTAAGGATGGGAGATTGTGGAGAATGAGTAACATCAGGAGGGAAGACAGAGTGTATGTCTTGGTGAATTTCTTCCAGAGGCGGAAGAAAAGAGGATCGATGATGGTTATTATCCCAAGGTACATCGTCAATACTAAGCATTTCCATTATAGATTCGTCAGAAGGGAAAATTTGGGAAATGTAATCGATTGCAGACGACGGGGAATCCAAACATGATGACATCGAGTAGGCATCAGGTGCCAATAAATGTGGGTTGTTTGGAGAGGGAGAGGTAGATTGAATAGCTACGTATGCGACCTCGGCTGGGCTAAGTGGCATGGTGTCACCTAGCACATTGAATTCCATAGGACTAGGTACAATCCAAGGGTCAGATGATTCCAAGGATTGATAAGGCATAGTCAAAATCATATTAACAGTGGCAATATGATGTGTGGTGGGTGGAAGTGGTGTAGGGAAAGTACCCATAAGGCTAGAATCTTTCAACAAGCCAACACCAACGCTTTCATACGTAACTGGGTGGTCTCCCAAAAAAGGAATGTTGTTGGTGACAGAGGCACAAGCGTCGGGTGTACATAAATCTAGTTGATCGATAGTGACAATTTTTCCTTGATGGGGGAATTGTACACATCGAAACAATGACGAGGCGACAACAGTCATAGCGTAGAACCAACTTCTTCCTAGTAGTAGGTTGTAATTGAGGGGGGCGTCGACCACCTCGACATCAACAATAACAGTTTTTCCGCCCAACTCAACGACTAGGGATTGTAAAAGTCCGTGAGGATGAAAACCTCGTCCATCAAAAGCATGTAACATCGTAGGGGATTGATTAAGGGCAGGTGATTTTAAGCCTTTCCAACAATATAGAGACATGACACAATTAGAGGCTCCCTCATCCAAGATAGTTCGGTGGATTTGTTGATTGTGAACAACAACATCGATCTGAAAAGCTAGTTGGTGAGAGAGTCGAGGCTGATGATCATCCAGATTAAACATGAGGTTATTAGATGACTTAGGATCAAAAGCACCGATGGTAGCTAAGAGCATTCTACGTTGGCTAGGACAGTGTTGTAGAACTTCCAAAGAAGACATAGCACATGGTGCTTGAGCCAAATCTTCAACGATGTTGTAGTTTTGGGTAGCCCGCGAACTAGGATTAAAGGTAGATTTCTGGATAGTTCTCTTAGGAGGGCGTAAGATGGAGTCAAATGAAGGTTTCTCGATCTGGAGTGGTCCGGATGGAGGGCTAGCAGACGGAGGACTAACGGAAGATGGTAAGGGATCCGGTGAGGAACCGTTAGTAGTTTTCAGCTTATTAGGTTTAATCGACGTGTCATATGTCATAGCACGAGTGGTTAGATTAATCCTGTTAAACATGTAAATATGGGCACTTGTCGAGGCCTCATCATGGGCACTTGCGACACTTGCCAAAGTGAGTAATTTTGATGTGTAACAGTCCCTTTCAAGGGTGATATGATAGATGGAGGATGATATCCATAAAGTTCTAGAAATGGGGAAATTTTTTATGAAGTATGGAAGGATGTGTTGTACCACCATTGTACCAAGGGAAACCACTTGATATAATTCAAAGGGTATATAGGGTTGAGTGTGGAGGTATGGGAATATACAAGCCAAGAGGGATGGAGCATCATAATTTTAAAATGGATTTTAATCCCTAAATTGACTATGAGGTGGGTTATGATTGGAGAATGGAAAAGACCAACAAGGGTATCATGTAATTTATTATTTGATATGAGGACTAGAATGAAGCTATGGATAAGGATGGGTACAAAATGGGATGTGAGGGAAATCAAGAGAGAGAAGGTTCCAACCCCTAGAAAGAAGAAAATAATCAAAACAATTAAGTCCTAGGGAAGGAAAACAAGGAAAACCCTTCTTAAAATGAAAGGAAAAAGTAATTAAAGGTTTACCTAGCTCAACGAGACACCAATTAGTGAAGTATTTGGTGCGTTCACTCCCATTGTATGCTCTCTGATCATAGTTGAAGAAATTATTGCATGATAGTAAAAGGAAAGGTGAAAAGGTATAGTATAAAAAAAACTTTTACTTCATTTTATTTTCACCCCTTAAGAAATTTTATAGTGGCATTCTTTTACCCCTTGAGTTATTGTAATATACCAGATATAAAAAGTATGCAGAATAGAAATAAAATGCTAGAAATGGCAGAATAACAGTAATATAACTAGCATAATCTCCACAATAACACAAAAATGATATTAGAATAACAACAGAAATAGCACTTTGATTCAGAAAGCAATGTTCACGGGCCTCTTCGAGGGGGCAAACTCTAGTCGAGAAGTGCTCTGTTACAATAATCTCCAAGCTAGGGTTTTCATACCCTCTACCCTTATTTATACTAAATATGTCTATCAAGAGAAGCATCTAGAGGAAGATCCTTCTAGAAGCGAAAGATTCTATTAGGTCTTCTTACATCCACCTTATTCTATTTTATTGAAAGGCCTTATTAATACTGACCTTTATTACATCTGAATATATTGATCTACCTATGTGCGGGTTAGGACCCTAACATTTCTGCCCCCTTAAAAACAACCTTGTCCTCAAGGCTTGATATGTGGAAATTGTTGCAGAATGGTAGCTGGTTCCCAAGTGGCATCTGTTGGAGTTGTATCTTTCCATTGGACTAGCACTTCCTTGATGGTTCTCTGACGTAGGCGACGCTCACACTGGTCCAAAACTACTTCTGTCTGTAGCCAAATGGATCCATCTTCAGCTAACTCGGGAAGGTTGGTTTGAATTTGGCACCTAGTTCCAATCACCTTCTTTAAGCATGAAACATGAAAAATAGGATGTAGCTTCAACTAACTGGGTAGAGCTAACTGATAGGCGACTTGTCCCACATGCTTGAGAACTGTATAACGACCATAAAATTTGGGCGCTAGCTTCTGACAATGCTCGAACTTGAGGGAAGTTTACTTGTATGGTTGCAGTCGCAGAAACACCTGATCCCCTTCTACAAATTGACATTTAGAGCAACCTTGATCTGCTTGTTGCTTCATGCGATTCTGTGCCATGACCAATTTCTATTTAAGGGTATGAAGAATATCCTCTTGAACTATAAGTGTTTGGTCAAACGCCTGGACCTTCAAGGTACCCGGTAAGTATGAGAGAACTAAAGGTGGCTTCTGTCCATATACCGCTTCAAAAGGAGTCATGTGTGTAGTTGTATGGTAGGAAGTGTTGTACCACCATTCAGCTAGGGGTAACCATTGAACCCACTAATTTTGATTTTGAGAGGAAAAACACCTCAGATATGTTTCCAAACACTTGTTGACAACTTCCATTTGACCATCAGTTTGGGGATGATAAGTTGTGCTGAGATGCAATTGGGTGCCTTGTAGCTTAAACCGTTCTTGCCAAAAATTGCTTGTGAAAGTTGGGTCACGATCAGAAACAATAGAGTGCGGCATGCCATGAAGCTTGAAGACTTGGTCCATGAAAATTTGAGCCATCGTGGATGCAGTAAATGGGTGTTGAAGAGCAGAGAAATGAGCATACTTGGAAATGCGATCCACAACCACCATTATGACTGATTTATTTCTCGATTTGGGTAAGCCGGTAATAAAGTCCATAGAGATATCCTTCCAAATAATAGGTGGAATCAGAAGTGGTTGTAGTGTGCCTGGAAATTTGATTGTTTCTCCCTTGTTGCATTGACACACCTCACATTTAGCAACAAAATTATGGATGTCATGTTTCATACCATCCCAGAAAAAAAGAACGTTTGACCCTGTCATAGGTTTTGGTGAACCCAGAGTGCCCCGTTGTGGGTGTAGCATGAAGCTCAGAAAGTACCGTGGATTTAAGATTTGATTGTTTTCTTAAATACAAATGACCTTTGTATCGAAGCTCATCCTGGAGCCAAGAGTACCCTGGGGGAGATGGAGAATTAGTCTGCAATTGCTGGATCAGATCCAAACTTTTGGGATCGTGTAGCCATTCCTGGTGCACAGCTTGGAGCCAATCTGGAACAATGAAGGAAAGAGAAAAAAGGGATCCTTCTTCTTCATATTTTCGAGACAGTGCATCCACCACCACATTGTCTTTTCCCTTCTTGTAAATGATCTCATAATCATATCCAAAGATCTTAGTCACCCATTTTTGTTGCTCGGGGGAGGAAATGCATTTTTCCAAAAAGTACTTGAGGATTTGATGGTCTATCTTAATTTGGAAATGTTGCCCCAAGAGATAAGGGTGCCAAATATCAAGGGCATGTAGAATAGCCAACATTTCCTTTTCATATATTGGTTTTCCCAGATTCCTTTCAGATAGTTGCTTGGTGGTGAAGGATAAAGGTTGACCCTCTTGTATAAGGACAACACCGATTCCTTTCCCTGAGGCATCACATTCTAACACAAAGGTCTTTGTGAAATTAGGAAGGGCCAAAACTGGAGTGGTGCACATGGTCGTCTTCAAGGTCTAAAAATCTTGAGTAGTGGCTGGAGTCCAAGTGAAAGAGTTATTTTTTAGGAGAGCAGTGAGAGGTGTTGTAATCTTTCCATAATTCTTAACAAAGTTGTAATAATACCATGTTAAGCCCAGAAATCCATGCAAGCTTTTGAGAGTCTTTGGGTGCAGCCAATCTTTCATAGCTTCAATCTTTTTCAGATCCACCCTGACGCCATCCTTGCCAACCAGATGACCCAAGTATTCTACTTCTAAGGCACCAAAAGCACATTTAGACTGTTTCAGGAAAAGTTGGTGCTAAGAGAGTAGATGGAGAACTCGATCCACATGAGTAAGATGGTATGTCCAGGTTTTTCTATAGATGAGGATATCATCAAAGAAAACTAAGACAAAATGACGGAGAAAGGAATGGAAGACATGATTCATGCGGCTTTGCAAGGTGGAGGGGGCATTACACAAGCCAAAAGGCATGACCAAAAACTCATAGTGGCCCTCATGAGTTTGAAAGGCCATCTTGGGAATGTTTGCCTCTTTCATACATATCTGGTGATAGCCCGAGCGAAGATCAAGTTTAGTAAAGAATTGGGTGCCACTCAATTCATCTAGGGGGTCATCAATGACAGGAATGGGAAATTTGTCTTAAATGGTCAGTTTATTGAGGGCACGGAAGTCAGGACACATTCTCCAAGAAACTTCTTTCTTCAGGACCATGACTACAGGAGAAGAGTAAGGGCTCATACTAGGGCAGATAATGCCTGCATTAAGGAGTTCATGGACCATTTTCTCAATTTCATTTTTTTGTGAAAATGGGTGGCGATACGGATGGATATTGGGAGGAAGGATTTCGGGTACAAGGAGAATGGAATGATCATGAACACCACGGGAAGGAGGAAGTCCTTGGGAAGTGGAAAATACCATTTGATGTTTAGAAAGGAGGGCTTGGAGGTCTTGCGGCACCGGGGGTGTCTCTATTGCTTGTATGGCATGGAGTTGGGCAATGACACCAGAATGACCTTTT
>JZKD02S0435547.1:91286-103710 GCA_000966675.3 Picea glauca
TTTTCCATGTTTCTATCACCAAGGGGTTAGACATCAAACCTTTTAAACCTCAAAGACATGGTTCAACATTGATCATCGAGTTGGTTTTATTGAAATAAAGAAAACTACCCTATGTCCTAACCTAATTACCTATGAAAATTAGCCTAGATTAAACTGTTGGACTAAGAAATTACTCTATCCTGGGGCTATCTGACCAAGATTAGGCAGTCTGGTCAGATTTATTCACTAACTAACCTAGATCACTTGGATAAGATTAAACAGTTTAGCCAAGCTTATTCACTACTCCTATCCACATCAATTTAAAAGAACTTGGCCATGCTTGAAAGGTATGGACCAAGTCATTATTATTGCATGGGGCTTTATTGAATTTCTTTTATGCCCTCTTTTATTCTTTTTCTTTCTTTTTCTTTTTTCTTTTCTTTTCTTTTCTTTTCTTTTCTTTTTCTTTTTCTTTCTTTTTCCTCAAATTATTTGCAAAATGAAAAATCATTTGACAAAAAAAAAACACTAAAGAGATAACATTTCATTCACCAGTTGATCCTATAAATTATAGGGTTATAACAATCCAAAACTCCGAAATGGAGTTTACGCTTATGATTTTTCCATGCCATTATCCTTGCGCTGTTGATCTTCTTTGCCTGCCTGTTTGTCATCAAATAAACAAGCACACTCTTGCACTCCTCGTGCACCTCTGCACTATCTCTTCTAATCTTACTCTGATCTTGCCATCAATGACAAGCACATCTGCCTGAAAACATGAAAACAATATCTTAAGAGGCAGTACAGCTGTCGTTAGACCAAAACCCGTGGGTGATTGGTAAACTCATCACCGCTAGAGTTAATGGATCCATGGGAGGCTTTTAGACCATGTCACGAGTCCCAAAGGAAATGTTGAACACCAATTCAACAATCTCCCCCTCAGCACCAACTGAGGGCTCTCAGCACCAATTGAGATACTCGACACCAATCAAGCAGACTCGAACTCGTAACCTTTCACTTTGATACCAGTTTAAGAGGCAGTACGACTGCCGTTAGACCAAAACCCACGTGTGATTGGTAAACTCATCACCGCCAGAGTTAATGGATACATGGGAGGCTGTTAGACCATATCACGAGTCCCGAAGGAGGTGCTGAACACCAATTCAACATACTATTACTTTATCTACTGGAAGGAAGATCATCTAAGTCCCAATGTAACACACCCACGATAAGGCATGAATTTTTTTCGATTTTCTTAAAGAGAAAAATCTCCCTTAAAGGTTCCTAATGTGGAAGGTCAGGGAACCCATGCGACTTCTTGGTCAAGGATCTGAAGTCAAACAATTCTCTAAGACCTTGATGGTTTCATTCTATAGTTAAACACAGATCCTTTCGGTTTCTTGGTATAGGTCTAAGGGCACACGCGACCCTCCCTTTTTCCCTGCCATGAAAACTCAGAATATTAGGCATTAGCTCCTTTTGAAACTCAGCCTGTGTGAACAAGCACCAGTTGCAAGTTTCTCTCATGTGGCCACGGGCTGTGACCGCATGCCTATGCAAGAGGTGCATCGCATTCTCACGTATCAGGACTTTGCGAATGATCCACTTCAATTCTCCCAATAGTTGATTCCTGACAAGGGCTTATCACTAGCTAGCTCCTCTCATATCCTCCTCCACATGACCACCACCCGTGACCACCGAATGATCCCAAAAAGGCGTGTGGCGTTTCGTGACTTTGGGACTTCTACATATGAGTCAACTCTGACTCCCCAACTCCCGAGCTTTGAAAAGGGCTAACATTCCTTAGCTCCTCCTTTGGCCTCTGTCCATGTGACCATTCACTATGACCTGGGGCCTACCTCTAAAGTGCATTAGAACTTCACGTATTGCGAGTTCTTGCTGCTTCCCTCTTTGACTTCTTCATGTCGCGATTTAGCGAAATGTTGATCTTTTGCCACATGTCCTCCTTGATGGACGACTGTGATCAAATTGTGATTTTTCACATCGTGAGTTCAATTGGTATGTTCTTTGACCATCTTGCTTTGCGAGTCAGCGAAATGTCAAGCTCTCACCTCGTATCCCTTCCGATGGATGGTCCCGATGATTTCAGAACTTGTCTCGTGCACCTTCCTTTGGATCCAATGACTTTCGGTCCACGCACTTCATATCTGAAAGCTCAGATCCGTTTTCCTCCTGCACTCACTTCTTGTTGTTTGAACATGGATTTCGATGGTCCAAATCACATCGCAACTTATGGTTTCAAAAGTTTAGTCTCACCAACATGCTATTCTCTCGATGTACGAACTTGTGAAGGATGAAGTAGTCGAGGCATTAACACATGCTCTTCTTCTTCGAATCCAGTGGTCGTGACAGACCTTGGATCCTCCAGAATGGATCTCATCCATTCATCTTCCAAACAAAAGAGAATTCCCCTTTGATACCTGAATCTCGCTATCCTTCCTGAGCTTCGTCAATTATGAAGGATTAAGAGCATTGTGCTCTTTGTCCTGGACTTAACACCTAGAAGGGTCTTCTGCACAACTCTTGCACTCCTTCATTTAGTCTAGAACTTAGGTGGTTCTTAGTCTCTACTTTCCTCACAGAGAGGCTGTGCATATCTGCACTACCTCCCCTGAGCTTAATAGACTCCATCCCCGTAGTGATTGTGAAATTCAAACTCTGCAATTAGGGGAGTACTCACTCGACTCTAGGAAATGAATGAAATTCCTTGGGGAAAGATCTTTTGAGGAATTAAAACTAGAGTCTAGGAAAATCAAGAAAACGTAAAAGTTCTCAAGGAATGAATGCATATTCTTAATTTAATCATTCAATGCAAAAACCATTTATATGCATATAAAAACAAGCATACACCCATTATTTCCAATTTAAAGCTCAAGGCATAAAAATAAACACTTATTAGAACCATAAGGCATGATGTGACTGCTGAGAGGGGTGCTCGTTTCCACCCAACCATAGGCTCAGTCACTCCCAATGGATTTATCATTGGCCACCCTGAGCTTAGGCCACGATGCTCTAAGATTCAATCTCTTACTTCCAGCTCAACAAAATTTGGGGACGAAGGTTACTCTCCTTCTCCCAATACAGGAATAGATGAGGACGAAGGTTAATCTCCTTCTCTTGACTCTGTCTCTATTCTCTGTGATCAAAAATGACTATTTTGCTTTCAATCCTTTCTCAGACCCGAGAGCTCTGCTCCCGTTTCTGCACTCTTCCCAAACCCTCTCTCTCTCTCTCTCTGCCCACACCATGATTCCTTTCTTGCTTTTCTCAGAAAGATTGTGTGGGCTCGAATTCCCCTATCCATGGTTAGGTCCGAAATCCTTATAGATGGGTAGTCCACCCTATCCCCTCATAAACTCTTGATGAGGCCTTCCCACCTACCAGCCTGATGGGAATTCATTCTTGGGTTAGAGGGTTGTTCTGATCTGAGCAATTAAATTCCAACATGGTACTGGTTCGGTGGAGGTTAACGCAACCCTTTTGGGTTCCCTCCACCACCTTTTTATTAGAAATCGTGGTTTCTCTCTTATCACATCCCCTCTTTTAGAAGTCATGCAACATGTAACATTTTCTATTAAATTAATCATAATTTACATTCATCGACCGCTATACAAAGGTCCACCAAATCAAACATTCACACTTTGAGTTTGCCATAGTTCCTGACCAATAAAGTTATATTTACAAACTGGGGGAAACAGGGTGTTACAATTCCCTCCCCCTTAAAGGAATCATCATCCTTGATGTTCTATCTTTCAACATGATATGTATGTTCCGAAGTAAACAAAATTGGATATTCCTGTCTCATGGAATCTTCCATTTCCCACATAGCCTCATCTGGGCCAAAGTGTTTCCATTGCACCTTGACCTGTGCAATGGTTCAGTTCCTGAGTGTTGTCCCCTTCATGTCTAGTATGCATTGGGGTTCTAGAAGGAATTCTCCCTCCGGTTCCACCCGGATCAGAGACCAGTCAATTATATGATTAACATCATGTACATATTTCTTCAATAATGAAACATGGAAAACATTATGTTCCTTTACTGTGAGAGGGAATGCTATCCTATAGGCTACAGGTACCACTCTATCTAAGACTTCAAAAGGGTCCACAATATCGACGTGCCAACTTGGCGCAGGCTCCCATCCTCAGAGAACTCTTCTGGGGTCTAACTCTGAGATAAACATGGTCTCCAACTTTGAACTCTCAGGGAGTTCTCTTTCTGTCAGCGTAACTTTTATGTCGGCCCTGAGCAATTTTCAGATTTTGCCTTATCTGCACCATTTTTTGTTCCATTTCCTTCAGCATGTCGGGTTCGATTATAATTCTGTCCAATGGATTACTCCAGCTGATTGGAATCTTGCACTGTCTACCATAGAGGACTTCAAAAGGGCTCATCTTCAAGGATTCCTGATCATTTTTATTGTAGGAAAACTATACCAATGGTAGGTAGTCTTCCCATTTCTTACGTTGATGCATTACATGCATCTTTAACATGTCCTCTACTATTTGGTTCACTCTTTTTGTCTATTCATCAGTTTGAGGGTGATAAGTTGTGATGAATAGTAATTTTGTTTCTAGACCGGCCATTAGGGACATCCAAAAGTTTGAAGTGAACTTGGTATCTCGATCAGATACAATTTCCTTGGGCATGCCATGCAATCTAAATATCTCCTTCATGAATATGTTGGCAATATCTATGGCCTTGCAAGTTGATTTGATAGGGATGAAATGAGAAGACTTACTCAGTTTGTCCACCACGACCATGATGGCATCATTTTGTTTGGTTGACTTTGGTAGTCTGGTGATGAAATCCATGGAGGTGGTTTTCCATTTCCATTCTGGAATCAATAGGGGTTGTAATAATCCTACTGGATATCGGTGATCTGCCTTAACTTGTTGGAATTCTAGGCACTTAGCTAGATAGTTAGCTATGTCTTTCTTTAACCCATGCCAATAGAATTTTTTCCTAGTGGTCGTGATCATCTTTTGATATCCTGGGTGACCAGTATATGGTCTCTTATGCAGTTCATCCATTATGAACCTCTTCAAGTCATCACAGTTTGGAATATACAATCTTTTTCTATAACTCAACAACCCTTCCTCGAGCATTTGGTAGCCTTTGTACTTCAGACCCGCAGGATCTTATCTTAGGTATGAGATCACAGTCTTGAAGAATGTATCTATCTCTTGTGAATTTATGACTCTTTCCTTAACATTCGTTTCACAGGTGCTTATTGTTGCTAGATGAATCATTTTTATACTTCTGCTAAGGGCATCCACCACCCTATTTTCCTTTCCTTTTATGTATTTGATTTCGAAATCGAATTCACTTAGGAGATCCATCCACCTAGCTTGTCTGGCATTGAGTTTCGGTTGATCAAACAGGTTCCTCAACCCACAATGGTCTGTCATAAGAACAAATATTCTTCCCAGGAGGTATTGCCTCCACATTTTTAAAGCATGCACTATGGCAGCCAACTCTAGGTCACGTGTCACATAATTTATCTCATGTTCATTTAATTTCCAGGACACATAGGAAATTACACATCCCTCCTGCATAAGGACTCATATGAGTCCTTCCTTGTAGGAATCTATACATACGAGGAAATCACTATCCGAGTCTACAATATTTAGCATGGGTGCATGGGTAAGGAGGTATTTCAGTTCTTGAAATCTTTCTTCACATTTTGATGTCCAAATGAATTTGATCCCCTTCCTCTGAAGGGACGTGATTGGACAACCAATCTTGGAAAATCCTTTTATGAACCTTCTATAGTATCCAGCTAAGCCCATGAATGATATGATATCTGATATATTCTTTGGGGTAGGCCATTCCATAATAGATCTGATCTTATTGGGGTCCACTACCACCCCTTCCTTAGAAATGACATGGCCTAAGTAATGGACTTTCTTTTGAAAGAAGTTGCACTTGTTAAACTTAGCGTAGAGATGTTCTTCTCTTAGTACTTGAATAACGATTGTAAGATGTTCTTCATGATCCTCCTTTTTCTTGGAGTATATTAGGATATCATCAATGAAAACCAATACAAATTTGTCCAGAAATTTGTTGATTACACTATTCATCAAACACATAAAAGTGGCGGGGGCATTGGTTAACCCAAATGGCACCACCACGAATTCATAGTGACCATACCTCATTCTGAAGGCTATTTTGTGGATGTCTTCATACTTAATCCGGACTTGGTGGTATCCAGACCTCAAGTTGATCTTCGAGAAGATGGTATCACCTCCCAGTTGGTTGAACGAGTCATCGATCTTGGGTAAGTGGTATTTGTTCTTTATGGTTTTCTTATTGAGTTGTCTGTAATCTATGCACAGTTGGAGTGTGCCATCTTTCTTTTTCACAAACAAGATGGGTGCTCCCCACGGAGATACACTGGTTTAGATGTAGCCTTTGTCCATCAAATCCTTTCGCTGTAGCTTGAGCTCAACTAGCTCCAACATGCTCATCTTATATGGCGTTCTAGATGTTGGCACTGCTCCTGGTGTAAGCTCTATCGTGAAATCAATATCCCTTCTCGAAGGTAGACCTGGTACTTCTTTGGGGAACACATCCTTGTATTCTCTTAATATGGGTTGGTCCTTTAGGTTTGGTTTTTCATTCTCAACGGATTCCAACACATGTATTGCATATAAGGAACACCCTTTTCTGCAATACTTCTTCATTTGAAGGGCCGATATTTGTCTCACTGAGACAGGATTTTGAATCCCTTGGAGGGTCATCTTTCTCCCTTCTTCATTTACACATTCTAAAGTTTTATGATAATATTCCACTTTAGTTTTATGAGCATCCAGCCAATCCATACCAATTAACAAGTCATACGATTCCAGGGGAAGTATGTTAAGGGTTGCTCGGGTGGGCAATCCACCCATGATGAATTGACAGGCCGGTATAGCCTCAACCACCATTCTTTTGGTCCCAGTGGATAATTTCATCAACCATAGTTTAACATCTCCAATTGGTTGTAGTTTACACCTATCAATAGCATGAGGGGCCACATAACTCAAATTAGAACCCGGGTCAGTTAAAATAGAAACTAGATGGTTGGCGATCATACCTTTGAGCTCCACTACTGAAGCTTGGTGTTTGGCTTGGTTATTTTCCATGGCTGCATAGATTTGTGGCATGCTCCTAGCCACATCATTGGCAGTGGTATCTTCTTGGATATTGTAGACTCTCTTACTATTCTATTGTCTGTGTGGGTAGTCCCTCAATTTATGATTTTCTCCACAACCCCAGCATTTTAAGGGTTCCTTCTTGAGGTTATCGATCCTTGCTGGGACTGTCTCAAAAGGTTTATTCCCACTTTGAGAGGGGAAATTTTGCTGATATACACTTCTAATAGAAGGTCTTCCTCTAGAATATTTTCCATAGTTCTTAAATCTTGAGGACTTAAACCTTTTCTTCTGAAATCCCAAACTACCTTCTTCTTCCAATCCTTTTTGGGTCTTGTCTTACTTCCAAACTATTCATAGCAATACCTCGCCTTTCGAATAGCTTCTTCTAAGGTATTTGGTTCATCGAACTCAATCCTATCCTGGCAGGTATGAGGTAATCCACTAATGAACTGCTTCATTTTTTCTTTTTCATATTTTAAGTAGGGTACATACCTCAATAGTTCAAGGAATTTATTGACAAATTCATCTATGGTGAGCTGCCCCATCCAGAGCTCATAGAATTCCTTATCTTTCCCATCCATATATTTTTCTGACAGATACTGCTTCCTAAAGTATTTCTCAAATTGTTTCCATGACAAGTCCTTCTCATGGAATCCTTTCACATTCCTAAGGTCTTCCCACCATATAGAGGCCTGTCCATTCAGGTTGAAGATGGCTATTCGAGCCTTCAAGTTTTCAGAGTAGTCATGGACTCTGAAATACTTCTTTAAACCAAGAAGCCAAGATTCTGCCTCTTCTCCCATCTTAATATCTCCATCGAAAGAGGGTGGTTTGGCTTTCTTGAATTCTTCAGGACCATGGATTTTGGAACGCTTCTGCTTCTTTCTTTTCCTGTGAGAATGCAAGATGGCCCTACTACTAGAAGATCCTTCAGAGTTGTCAAATTCCTTTCCAGAGGACTCTCCCGATGAGCGTCCCTTGCCTCCAAGTTGGACCTTCTTTGCGGTACTTCTACCAGTGGGGTCACTTATGGAGTCATGTTTTTGGTTCTCAGGTGGATTTTGACTTCTCTTCTTGTGTCGTCGGTCCACATGACTGGTTGCAGGTTCATGTTGCAGTGGTCTTTGTATGTCGGATAAGCTCTGTAGAAAGACTACATTAATTTCTGTTTGTTTCTCTTGTTCCTTTATCAATCTCTCGTTGTCAGCATTGAAACTCAGTAACTCGGCCCTGAGGCTCCTTATAGCTTTAGCCAGATCTGGAGGGGTTTCCACCACCCTCCTTTCATCAGATTCTTCGTCTCTATTGTGGGAACCATCCCCCACTTCATGACATGTCACCATCCTTTAGTCTTGGATTTTTCCCGTGATTCACTGACTGTTCGAGTGTTGAAAAAACAATTATCGTTAGCTATCAGTATATTAGTTTATGAAAAATACATGGTTCAATTTCTTAAATGCATACACATAGTAGAAGGATTCACTCTTTTCTTTAATAACATTTTTTTTTTTAACCAGACTTTTGAGAAAGAGGCAAGGTACGGTGTCACTTCTTTAAAAGTACTCCAAATAGAATTTTTAAGCGAATCATCCGTAAGCCCAAGTAGGACAAGTGTTGTAACCATGCTCTGATACCATTTTGTAACACACCCACGATGGGGCATGAATTTTTTTCAATTTTCCTAAAGGAAAAAATCTCCCTTAAAGGTTCCTAATGTGGAAGGTCATGGAACCAGTCCGACTTCCTGGTCAAGGATTTGAAGTCAAACAATTCTTTGAGACCTTGATGGTCTTGTTCTATAGTTAAACGCATATCCTTTCGGTTTCTTGGTACAGGTCTGAGGGCACACGCGACCCTCCCTTTCTCCCTACCGTGAAAACTCATAATATCAGGCGTTAGCTCCTTTTGAAACTTGGCTTGTGTGAACAAGCACCATACGCAAGTTTCTCTCACGTGGCCACGGGATGTGACTGCACGCCTATGCAAGAGGTGCATCACAATCTCACGTATTGAGACTTTTCAAATGAGCCACTTTTTTCTCCCAATAGTCGATTCCCAACAAGGGATTAGCATTGGCTAGCTCCTCTCATATCCTCCTCCATGTGACCACCACCTGTGACCACCAACTGAGCCCAAAAAGGCACATCGCATTTCGTGACTTCGGGACTTCTACATATGAGTCAACTCTGACTCGCCAACTCCCGAGCTCCAAAAAGGGATAACATTCCTTAGCTCCTCCTTTGGCCTCCATCCATGTGACCATTCACTATGACCTAGGGCCTACCTCTAAAGTGTGTCAGAACTTCGCATATCACAAGTTCTCGCTGCTTCCCTCTTTGACTTCTTCATGTCGCGAGTCAGCGAAATGATGATCTTTCACCACATGTCCTCCTTGATGGACGACTATGATCAAATTGCGATTTCTCACATCACAAGTTCAAACAGTATGTTCTTTGACCGTCTTTCTCTATGAGTCAGCGAAATGCTGATCTCTCGCCATGTTCCCTTCCAATGGACGGTCCCAATGATTTCAGTACTTGTCTCGTGCACCTTCCTCCGGATCCAACAATTGTCGGTCCACACACTTTAGATATGACGGCTTAGATCCATTTTCCTCCTACGCTCACTTCTCATTTTCTAGACGTGGATTTCGACGATCCAGATCACATCGCAACTTCTGGTTTCGGAAGTTTAGTCACACCAACGTGCGATTCTCCCGATGTACGAACTTGCGAAGGATGAAGTAGTCGAGGCATTAATGTCTTCTCTTATTCTTTGAATCCGGTGGTCGCGATAGACCTTGGATCCTCCCAAATGGATATCATCCATTCATCTTCCAAACGAAAGGGCATTCCCCTTCAATACCTGAATCTCGCTATCCTTCCTGAGCTTCGTTAGTGATGAAGGATTAAGAGCATTGCGCTCTTTCTCTTGGACTTAACACCTAGAAGGGTCTTCTGCACAGCTCTTGCACTCCTTCATTTAGTCTATAACTTAGGTGGTTCTTAGTCTTTTCTTGCCTCGTAGAGAACCTATGCATATCTGCACTACCTCTCATGAGCTTAATAGACTCCGTCCCCGCAGTGATTACGAATTTCGACCTCTGTAATTAGGGAGTACTCACTCGACTCTAGTACAAGAATGAAATTCCCTGGGGAAAGTGATTTTAAGGAGTTAAAACTAGAGTCTAGGAAAATCAAGCAGACGTAAAAGTTCTCAAGAAATGAACGCATATTTTTAATTTAATCATTCAATGCAAAAACCATTTATAGGCATATAAAAACAAGCATACACCCATTATTTCCAATTTAAATCTCAAGGCATAAAAAGAAACACTTATCAGAACCATAAGGCGTGATGTGACTACTGAGAGGGGTGCTCGTTTCCACCCAACCATAGGCTCAGTCACTCCCAATGGATTTATCACTGGCCACCCCGGAGCTTAGGCCACAATGCTCTGAGATTCGATCTCTTACTTCCAGCTCAATGGAAGTTGGGGACGAAGGTTACTCTCCTTCTCCCAATATAGGAATAGATGAGGATGAAGGTTACTCTCCTTGTCTTAACTCTATCTATATTCTTTGTGATCGAAACTCATTGTTTCTCTTTCAATCCTTTCTCGGACCCGGGAGCTCTGCTCCCGTATCTGCACTCTTCCCAGGCCCTCTCTCTCTCTCTCTCTCTCTCTCTCTCTCTGCCCACACCACACTTCCTTTCTTTATTTTCTCAGCAATATTGTGTGGGCTTGAATTCCCCCATCCGTGGTCAAGTCTGGAAGCCTTATAGATGGGCAGTCTGCCCCATCCCCTCATAAACTCTTGAGGAGGCCTTCCCACCTACTAGCCTGGCGAGAATTCATTCCTGGGTCTGAAGGTTGTTCTGATCTGAGTAATTAAATTCCAACATGGTATTGGTTCAATGGAGGTTAACACAACCCTTTTGGTTTCCCTCCACCACCTTTTCATTAGAAATCGTGGTTTCTCTCTTAGCACATCCCCTCTTTCAACAGTCATGCAAAACGTAACATTTTATATTAAAGTAATCAGAATTAACATTCATCAACCTCTATACAAAGTTCCACCAAATCAAACATTCACACTTTGAGTTTGCTATAGTTCCTGGCCAATAAAGTTATATTTACAAACTGGGGAAAACAGGGTGTTACACCCAACCACCCTGTGAAAGATAAAATCTACTTGAAGTTATGTAATATATGTGGAGTCAATGATCACTCCCTAGAGGACTATCAGATCATATTGAAGAAAGTAAGAAATAGGAAAACGATCAACCTCCTACAAACAGTGCCCAAGCATGAATTCCCTAACACCAAAAATTTAAATGTTATCATAATATGTAGCACCAGTCAAGAAGGAAATGTGCCCAAAGTACCACAAATTCAAATTGTCAATAAATATCAATGGTACTCTAACCCACAAAATAATGATTGGTCATAAAATAAGCACTAAAATTTTTTGACCAAGAAAATGAAGAGGAGAAGAAAAGAGCATGTCGACAAACATGATACTAGGAAGAAAACAAGGATGTAGTCTTAGATGAATTCATTGATCAATTAAAAGAGGAGAAATCTTTCATTCATTTGGTTATTGGAGCTCCTGAATATCTTAAAAGAATGAAAAGAATAACAAAAGACATGTAAGAATCTGAGACAAATCACTAGAGAAAAAATCCAAGAGGACTATCAACCATAGGTAGACCTTGAATTCAATGGATTGATGATTCCCTAAGAAGTGGTGGACTTTGGATCACAAGTGAATATTATCCCTAATGAAACTTGGATCAAAATGGATAGGCACAAACTAAGATTTGATAACTTCCTTAAACTTGTAGATCAACAATTTGTCAAACCCATCGACATACTAAAGAATGTGGAGAGTGTTATTACGGGGATACCAACACCAGTCAACTTCAAAGCAATCAATATGGTTGAAGGTATCCCCTCCTACTCAGAATTATTCAGATGGTCTATTGATGGGTAAAAATGGCTTGTCAATCAGTAAGGGGAAATGCTCAATGACGAGTCCCAATTAGACTGACTCTCGTTTGGTATGGAAAGTTTCGACCAATATGTGGGTCTGGTTTCCACTAAGAATTTTATTACAAAGGAGGAGAATAAATTGTCCTCCAAATAATTATTTCTAATCCTAAATCTAACTAATGAAAACAAATTCAAAACTATCTATTTTACCTATCATTCTAACCTATATTGATCATGAGATTTTCTAAAATGTTAGACACAATATCAAATAGTATTGTTGATTATAGAAATA
>JZKD02S0435547.1:116823-128290 GCA_000966675.3 Picea glauca
TATCATACAACGATATTCCTTTTATAAAACAAGGAAGACATTTCAAATTATGTAACTGATAATCTTTATAATTACAATGTTTCAACTCACTTCTTTTGTCTTATTATACAATTCATATTGTCTTTATATCTTCATTGATGAATATGCAAATAATTACAATTTTTTTTAAGAAGGCTCTTTAGTAGCCAAATTTTCTCTGTATGAAGTCCATAGGTCATGATACTTGGAAATTCCCTTGATGTTTCTCAATTGAATTCTCTATATTTTCACTTCTCCATCATATATCTTTACAACCACTCCTTGCTCCAACTTCATGTGCACCTTTTTAGTGTAAGCATCCACCATGGTGGCCAACTTTACTAGTTTTTGTAAGGTGTCTATTTAGAATATCCTTATTGATATCATTCATCTATTCAGTGGCTTGTCTTCTCTCATCCCTGCTATGTTCTACCTCTACTATCCTGAGCTTACTAGGGACTATTCGATTCATCTCATCCACCACTGGTATTACAAACTTCTCCGGGAGGTCATCTAATTAAATCTATAATCTAAAGAAAGTTTTAGTGATATCCTCTACAGCTTCCTCAATATCTTCATGGGAAGATTTCCATGTATCCAACATTACCTAGGTTTTCTTATTCTCCCTATTATCAAATCTAGGAAGATCAGAAGGGGTATCTGTATCCATGTCCTTCCAGTCCACTATTGTATCAAAAAAATCCTAGGAATTTTTTCTCTTTTCCTTTTGTTCTACCACTAGGTCTGACAACTTCATCAAATCATCGTGATATTGTTGTATTTCATTTAACTCAGAGAGGAACTATCTTTGAGCCTCCCTTATATCCTCATTAGATATTAGGGATGCTTCTTTTACTATTTCCAGGATGGTGGTGGTATTGTTATTTTCTTTCAATTTAGCTTCCAAAGTCCTTACTTTCCCCTCATATTCTATGATCTTCAATTTTTTCTTCTCAGAGAGGGAAAAAAATTCCCAGTGTTTTGTTCTTAGCTTCTCCATTTCCTGTGAGTGTTTCTTTTTCATGGAGTCTATCTCGGCTCTATGCAACTAATATTTTTCATCGGTCTAGTGTCTGAAGTAATCTTCTAATATTACTTCAATTCCTCCTCCAGCTCTAATACTCTTTCCATATTAGTATCTAAAGTGGCACTGAGTTCACTAACAATGATTGAATTTTCCCCTACAAATGCAATTAGGAAAGATACTATATCTTCAACATTTTTGGGGGGTCTTTCCCCAAGTTCCATGAAATTATCCCATCCAATGCCTCCTTGGTGGGAGTTTCTTTTTCTCCCTTCCTCTTTGTTGATATATTGACAATCCCTCTTTTTTATTTTCTGAAGAAATACTCTCCCAAAGGCACCACAACATCATCGAAATATATTAATTGAGAAGAAGAGTAAGAGAATCAGTTGGTATTATTTTGAGACGGGTACTAGGGTTTATAGTAGAATCACGAAATGTGATTCCATTTGTAGTGTTGGGGCTAGACTATTTTCCTTTGTATTCTTTCATTTTCATTTTATTTTGTCTCTCTACTTCAACTATCTCCTCCTCTTTCTTCTTCTTCTCTTCCTCTGCTTTCTTGTTTTCTTCCTCTTTTTTTTCTTGTTTTCTTCCTCTTTTCGTTTTTCTTCCTCTTTATTCATCTTATATTCAAGTCTCTCCTTTTCCTTTACTTTATTCATGTCTTCTTCTTCTTTCCTTTTGGCTTCTTCTTCTTCATACTACTCCTTTTTCTTTAATTTTTCTTCTTGCTACTCCTTTTTCTTTAACTTTTCTTCAGCCTCTTTTTTCTTTAATTTTTCTTCTACCTCTATGGCCTTATTTATTGTTCTCTTTCCTTTTCTACCTAAGCCTTTTTATTGGCCTCTTTTTGCTCTTTTTCATTGGCCAACAAATGCTCTATTTTTTCATTTGCCACTTTCCATCTCTCCTCTTGGTGAACTTATAAATTTTCCTATTCTTGGTTGTCCTGCATGGTAGCCAAGACCTTTTCATAAGACATGACTCCATAAAAAATGGTATCCAAGAAATTTGGGCCATGTTGGAAAGGAGGTATCAATCCCAAGGTTTTTAGATGTTCTCCTACCACACCTCTGGGAACACTTGTACACAGACACAAATCCTTTAGAGTTTATGCTTCCTTTATAGCATGGGGAACATTTAATAATGTGAATGCTCCAACTTTGAGGGGGAACTTTGGCCATATCCTCTTGTAAGTAAATATGGAAGGTATAGCAAAAATGACATATAACCCACTTTTCTTGATGTTCTTGTATAACTCCAGGTCCTCGTCGTCTGGAAAAGAATCTTCCCAAATGAATATTTTGTATATGTTGTCCCATGTGGGGCATCTCTGAAGACCATTGTGGTGATTAGTATCTGTCAAAAATAGGTTATTTAATCCTTTCTATGTGTACCAACATTCTCAGTGGGTGGCTTTCCCCTTCTCATTTTTTCTCTCAACATTTTATGATGTCGAAAACCCATAGAATTGAAAATGTTGTAAGATTTTTGTAAAAGAACTTGAATATCATTGTATATTGGTAGAGTATCAGAAACGTGAATTCACAATTAACACATGATACTTTTCACAGTATTATTTTACACACTTGAACTCAAAAAATAACTAGTGAATGCTTGAATTATGTTAATAGTACTTGTTCACCAACTTTCTGCTCTGTAATTAATGGATTCATATTTGAATCTTGTAGTAGGTGGGAAAAGTATACGGCCATAGATTCCTTCAGAAGAATAGTCTTGCAGGAAGATGGATTTTCGCAAGAACGGGTTTGCAATCAAATGATCTTTCTAAACAACAAGCTTGTGGGAAAAAATATCTTCGGGAAAACCTTTTTTGAAAAAATCCTTGCGAAAGAATAAACTTGCAGGAGAATATTTTCGTAAGCTTTCCTTCAGAGAGAAACACTTCGGCAAAAATCCTTGTGTGGAAATCCTCTTTAGGAAAACCTTTTCGAAAAAAGGCTTTTCGAAAGCGCACTTTCAGGAATAATATTTTTAGGAAAAGGATTTCGTAGAAGTGAAGTGTGTAAACTCAAAAGAAAGTATGAAAAATATTCCCTGAAGGAATATTCAGAGATGGTATTGGGAAGAGTGATAAGCGTATTTAGCATGGAGACTAATCAAATTTATGAGGTTCTTTATTATACTATATACAATATAAATAAAAGACCCTTAAAATAAGGCACAATGAAAGTTTTCCAAAAGAAAATAAAAAATATCTATCGAGTGCAGGTTTGCGAAAAGATAGACTCTTAGAAAACATTTTACTGGCTTAACACTCTAAGGTAAAAAATTGCGAAAAGGGGGGGCTGAAAAGTTTGCAGCCTTTGGGTTTTGGTAGACTCGTGTGATAGTGATAAAGTAGCATTCTAACAGAAAAATCCTGTGAGGATAAGTTTGAAAAGCTTACTACTTTCGAACTTCAGAAAAAATGTTAAATGGTGCTATGAATTCCCAATGGTGAAAACCCGACAGAAGGATTTTGATAAGCTGGTGGATTTTATATTTCAGAAAGACAATGAGGTTACATCAACTTATTTTCCCGATGGGGAAAAACCCATGAAAGTAAGCCAAATAGTATTGTGAGTTGCAGGTTACACAAAAAACATTAAACATGGTAAAATATCATTTATGAATGAGAATTTATTAATAAGCAAGCCCGATGGGATTGCAAAATGAGAATTTTTGTCTACCAGAAGGCGCATGAGAGCAAACCTAATTTATGGATAAGTCGAAATAAAATGAATCTGAATTAAATTTGGGGTGAGTAGGGATCAAATGACCTGATTATTCTTCAAACAATTTGATTTTATGAAACTCAAAATATGAAAGAGGAGATCATAAGTAAATAAAACAAAAACACCATCTTCTATAAATGACACAAGATTTCTCAACCTTAGGAAATACTCTTTTTCCTTCATATTTTATGTAGAAATTTAGTAGGGGGTCCATTTAATTTTACTAAAACAACAAAATTTAATGGGACTTGTTGCAGGCACAACACATCCATAGGGAATAAATAGGAAAGAAAACATTTCCCTTGAAAGAGATTGAATCAAACTTAAAGGAAATGGAAAGAAAATTATCATACCCTTGGACCCCAAGGAGAGAAATCTATGAAAAAAGCCTTGGGAAGAAGGGTAGGAGTCCAATAAGTTATACCAAGTTATCCAAGGAGATCATGATAATGTCAAACTCAATATATAACAAGAATTGTTGCATGGTTCACCCTTGTCGATATGTTAAAACCTGGATATTGAATTATACGAATGAAAAATAGAAAACTATGAATCAAAATACAAAGAATGTTAGTCAATCGAAGCCATTCCTAGAGATAAATTGTGTTCATGATTCTCAGTGCAAGCAGTACCTATAGTATACGAGAAAAAAATCAAACAGAATCTGACTTTAATACCCACATACATCAAGTCAACCTCTTCCACACGACTAAGATTTAAGGAAAGAGAATCATTATTGATTCATTTTGACGAAGTATCTAAGATGGTCGAAAAACATAGTCAACCGCAAAGCCTAGTGCATTCGCTCACAAGATAAGAAACAAGATGGTGGGATATGCATGCATCCCAACTAAAAATTTGGACTATCGTAACTACATACTTCATCGAACGTTTCAGTGGGAAGAAACTATCAACTGCAACAAACATACCTAAGTTCAAGCTATGATTCGATCCTCTCACCCATATCGAAGATTGTGAGAGAGAGTGGAGAAAGAATGGGTACAAATATTAAATGGTATGGCCTCACATGTTTCCTAATACATTGGATTATCTCTATTACAAATGGTACAAAACAGAAGAAGCACGCAATGAATCCTTCACTTAGAAAGATCTTAGAGAAAATTTCATCAAATATTTTGCATTTAAAACATTAGAAACTGACTTGGTTGAAGGAGTAAAATAAATCAAAGACTGTATTGAGAAACCAACCACCAAACTAACAAAAACAAAAGGCAAAGCATAGGTTGACATAGGGTCAACCTTGACTTGTAATTTTTATTATTCCATTACCAAACGTTTTAGACCACATGTCAAATCGATATGGAAAACGAAAATCTTCCAGGGAAAAGTTTCATATGGAGGAAGGATCGCCCAGAAATAACCTAAAAAGTAAAACATGTACTAAAGTTATCAACAAGACAACTAGGAAGCGCCAGATCAAGTCAAATTCCCTCTTTCTTATAATGAATTTCATCAAGGAGAGCACAAATTAGATGAATCAAAACCACCAAAATGGAAGTATGTGGAAATAAAGTTCAAAGAAGTCGACATATCAAATTATGGTCAACCTAAAATGACTCGCATTGGTGACTACTGAACTGAAAAGGAAACCAAAAATATAGTTGAACTTCTAAAGTAATATTAAGACGTTTTTTCCAAAGACTCTAAATATTTGAAAGGGTTGGTTAAGGAAATGGGCGAAATGAAAATTGATCTAATACCAAGAGTTGTGCCCATAAAGAAAATACTATATAAACTATCCTGCAAGTATAAATAAATTGTCCAAAAAGAGATCCAGGGTATGTTGGCGGCTAGAATCATACAACCTATCGACAAATTGGAATGGGTTGTCCCAATGGTGGTGTAACTTAAGAAGCATGGCCTAAAGAAAATTATAATTTGTGTCAACTTTACATGACTAAACAAAATGACAACTATTGATCCATTCCCCACAACATTTGTAGATGAGATAATAAATAAGGTTGAAAGGCACAAATGTTATGCATTCATAGATGGAATTGCAAGGTATAATCAAGTACCAATCACAAAGGAGGATCAGGATAAAACAACTTTTATATTGGAATTTAGATCTTTTGCCTACATAGTAATGTGCTTCAGCCTAAATAATTCTCATGTTGTATTTTCATGTATTATAGTCAAATAATTTCAAGAATACATATATAAAAAAATGATCATTTACTTCAATGACTGGATAGTATATAGTATGTTGAAAAATCACATACAATAGCTCAAAATGATGCTTGAATGTGTCGACAATTACATCTTTCTCTCAACATAAAGAAATGTATATTTGCAACACCTATTGGTATACTACTTGGTCATGTCATCTACAAAGATGGTATTAAATTCGATATGGGAAAAATCAAATTTATCCTTGATCTAAAACCACCCATGCACCTAAATCAAATCCAGATATTTTTAGGGAATAATGGGTATTATAGGAAGTTCATCAGGAACTATTCAGAAATTACCTTCCCCGTCGATGAACTATTGAAGACCTATTAATACATTACCTTCTTGATCTAAAGACTACTGAAAAATGACATGAAATTCATATGGAGTGTGGAATGCAACAAATCCTTCAATATTTTAAAAAATAAATTGGTAGAAGCCCCTATTCTAAGATTTCCCGACTGGTTGATAAAATTTCATGTTCATGTCAATGCATCCAATATAGAAATCAGTGTAGTCCTTTCCCAACCAAGTGATGACATGGTTGACCATCTGAATGCATACACTAGTCGGAATCTCAACAAGGTTGAAATGAATTATTAGACCATGAAAATAGAAGGCCTTGGGATGATTCTCACCCTACAGAAATTTAGACACTAGTTACTAGCTAATACATTCACATTTTACATAGATCATCAAGATTTAAAGTATTTATTCAACAAGCCAATTCATCAAGGTTGTGTCTACAGATGGATCATGTTATTCCAAAAAATTGAGTTCGAAGTAGTGGTCCAACTGGGGAAAAATAATATCAATCTTGACCATCTGTCAAGAGTAGAAACTGGAGAAGAAGCTACCAAAATCAACAACGACATTCCATATTCCCATATATTTTGATTCAAGTTGACTCCAAAAGAGTTGGATGAAATTGTACAGTTTCTACAAGAAGGAAAAGCTACATAAGATATACCATAAAGGAAAAGAAATGTTTTAGCAATGAAAGTGACACCCTTCACACTCATTAATGAATATCTTTATAAATTGGGCCCAGAAAATGTATTAAGATGATGTGCTTTGGAACATGAGAGAGATGCCATAATTGAATAAGAACATTCTAAGCTAGTAGGAGGACACTTTCATGTGGATAGCACCGCAAGAAAAATTTTGCAAGAGGGACTTTGGTGGCCCAAATTACATAAATTTTTCCAAGACAAAATTAATAAATATGATAAGTGTCATAGAATGGGTCGACCATTATGGAAATATGAGATACCACTAAATTCAATTAATCCCAACCTACCTTTCTAAATATGGGAAATCAACTTTGTTGGACCTTTTMCAAAGAAAGAAAAACAAATGGGAGCCAAAAATATAATCACTACAATTGAATACCTCRCCAAATGGGTAGAAGCACAACCARTCRACACATGCACAAAAGAAGTAGAAACAAAATTCATATATGAAAACATCATCACTAGATTTGGGTTCCCTCTAACACTGATAAGTGATCAAGGAACACATTTTTTCAATGGTACTATAAATATATTKATGGARTTTCTAATTGACTATAGGAAGACATCACCATACCACCCCCAAGCAAATGGGGTAGTCGARTCATTCAAMAAGACTTTGCACAAGGGGATAATACAAATCTATGGTGTTGAAGAGACGATTGGGAMAAAAAARTACCATTCGTTCTATGGGGATACCTCACTGCTTATAAATGGTCAATTGGACAAACCCATTTCAAAATCATATATAGCCATGAGGTTGTATTTCCACTTCACTTTTGGATGAATGCAGAAAGGGTAGATTATGTATTACACTATGATCTTAGTATGGAAAATAAAGAAAGGCTTCGCCAATTGAATAAGCACAAAGAAAAACGTGTGACTATGCTCCATCACTAGGAAATGAAAAAGTAGCAAAAAAAAAACATGGCATGATAGACACTTAAGGAAAAAAGATATAAAATTGGTGACTTGGTACTTTTGTATGACATTAAGGTTAATGGAAAGTTGAGGAACTTAGAAACTACATGGCTAGGGCCTTATGTAATCAAGGAAATTAGACCAATGGGTGTGGTACAATTAAGAACACTTCAAGGTAAAGTTCTAAACAAGGTAGTCAATGGTGCCCGACTCAATAAGTACCACCCATGAAAAAAAAAACAATCCATTGGTGAAAAATCCTTTGAGGATCCCAATGGGAAGGGATCTACCTAAAAACCACTTGGTGGTATTCGAATCTTAAGAAGAAGCAAAAAAACCCTCAATAAGACAGTCGATTAGGGATAAATCAGGTAAAAAATCATATTAGGATGGTAATTTATTTGAAAAACAATTAACCAAACAAAACCAGTAATAAGATAAACTTTCCCAAGATCATGGTAGTTGGTTAGGACAAGGAAATAAAAATGGATGAAAAACATAAATACAGTGGTTGGCAGAAAATCATACAAAGAGAGTAATTTTACAAAGATAAGAACCTAGATCAACTAGTCTTCTGAGATAAATAATGGCATCACAAGGAAAAATAGAGGCAAAAAATAGAAATCTCAAGAAAATATCAAGGGAAGAAGCGGTAGAAGAACCGAGTAAATGAAGTAGGGAAAAATTCAACTGACAATGGTAATTCGATCGAGGGAAGCATCTGAACCTAGATCAATGATTCAACTAGGAAGAGTGAATCAACTGAGGAAAGCAAGTTGACCAAAGAAATAGAGCTAACCAAGGAGAGTGATCCAATCGAGGAAAGCAAGCCAACCAAGGAAAACAAATCATCCAACATTAGCAAACTGATCAAGAAAGATTGAACGGTGGGAGAAAAAAATCACATACATCACACTTAATGAAATCAATTAATACCAAAACCCATTGAAATTTTACTTCCATGTGTGACAAAAATAATCGATGAAAATCATAATGGTTCGCAAGTGGAAAACCATCAACCAAGAGACTCAATTCAGATACTAGTCTATCCAATACAAGAAAAATAGTTTGACCACTCCATCCACACTCATTACACACATAACACACATCATGTCTCTACATCATTACTACACATATAGACAGTTAAGTGATCTTCCAAGAATCCCTACAAATACAACCATCATGTATTCTTAAATGCACAAATATCTCATGATTGCATAACTATTGGGTATGTGTTATATTCTTTGCATGTGTGTGTGTGGGCATGTCAGATTTGACAACTGTGTCTACGGATTTTGTTATTTTTATAGGTTTTCTAAATCAATCCCAGATTAAGGGATTAGGGTTTTGGTATCTACGAAATACATAAAAACAATGTATATATTGTATGGTGAATGGTGAAATTCGATATAATGAATATAAGAAAGGTTTTCCTGGTTGAGAGTTTCCGATATAAAATCTCTGTGGACTATGTGAATGAGCCATTGATTAATTTCTGTTTTTGTTAAGAATCTATATGCATTACTTTACTTCACAGGTTTAAAAATTACTTGTGGTATCAGAGCTCTTTTTTGGCTTCAGAGGGACGCCTTTTTTGTTGAGGGTTTGGCTCAGTCTTGATAGATCAAGTTTATCTTGGGTCTGTGATAAAACTGGGTTTAGTGGGAGGTTTTGTAGTGGAGATTCAAGTATAGAAAGAGGAATGGCGAGTTCATCTAGAATCGAGATAGAGAAGTTCAATGGTAAAAACTTTGAGCTATGGAAGCTAAAGATGGAGGACCTTCTTGTAGACAAAGAACAATGGATCGTTGTGGATCCTGGTACATAAACTACTAGTACACCATCTACTAGCACACATGATACTGGTACACAACCTACTAGTACACAAACTACTAGTAAACCACCTATTGGTATGTCAAAGGAAGATTGGGAGAAGTTGGACAGAAGAGCAAGGAGTACTATTCAATTCTACCTGGCAGATTCGGTGTTGTTGAATGTCTCAGGAGAATCTACAGCGAAGGAACTATGGGATAAGTTGGGGAATTTGTATCAATAAAAGTCCCTGGTAAACAAGTTGTTTCTTCAAAAGAAGTTGTAGCATCTTACGATGGAAGATGGAGATTCTGTGACAGAACATCTAAATGCCTTTAATACTCTGGTAAGTCAACTTGTCTCTATTAATATTACAATTGCAGAAGAAGATAAGTGTATTACTTTGTTATGTTATTTTCCAGACTCTTGGGATAATCTGGTTGTAGCAATAGGTAGTACCACTCAATCTACATTGAAGTATGAGGATGTAGTTGCATCCTTGTTATCTGAAGAGATGAGGTGGAAAATCATGGATGGTCAAGCACAAATGCTTTATTTGTAAGAGGTTGTACCCAAGACAGGAATCTCGGTAAGACTTCAAGGGGGAGATCTAAATCTATAGGTAGATCTAAGTCTCTAGGAAAATCTTTGAGGAAATGTTGGAAGTGTGGTAAAACATGGCATTATAAGAAATATTGCAAGTCTAAGAAGGTTGAAAAACCAAAGGGACTTGATAGTACCTCTTCCACAGAGGCAAAAACCTCCACTGAAGAAGGAGGTGATGTTTACCTAGAATCTACAAGTACACATGCAAACCACGATGTATGGTTGATCAACTCAAGTGCATCATACCATATGACTCCTCACAGGGAGTGGTTCTCTGAATATGAAAAATATGATGGTGGTGATGTATTCCTAGGAGATGACTTGACAACAAAAATCTTGGGACATGGATGGGTTAAGTTGCTGCTAAAAGATGGAAGGATTAGAAATCTCCTTAGGGTTCTGCACATTCCAAAACTTTCCAGGAGCCTAATATATGTAAGCAAGTTGGATGATGCAGGAGTGGATACTGTATTTGGAAAGAACACTTGCAAGATGGTACGAGGGGCAATGGTGTTGATGGGGGGAGTTCAGTGTGGAACTCTGTACAATTTGTTGGGAAGCACTTATACTAATGGGTGTAACAATTATCTTGTCCTTGAGCAGACAAATAAAGAAGACGAGACCAATATCGTCCCTGAAAAGAAGACCATGTTGTGGCATCAAAGACTGGGGCATATTGGAGAAAAGGGCCTTCAAACACTACACGGTAAAGGCATGGTTGAAGGTATGTCTAATTGCACTCTGATTTTTTATTTTTGTGAACATTGCATATATGGTAAACATAATTGAGTAAGATTCCCATCTGGTGCTACAAGAGCAAAGGGGATATTAGAATTGATACACAGTGATGTGTTTGGACCTGTGCCTGTTCCATCACTAGGTAAGTTTGTGTATTATGTTTCATTCATAGATGATTGGGGGAAAAGACCATGGTGAAGGGACTTGCCACGGGTGAACGAGGAAGAAAGACTGACAGAGTTATGGGAGGTGACTTTTACGGAAAAGGTGGATAATGACGTCATGAGGTGACGAGGTATGTCAGATGGTAATAGGCAGTGGGATTCGGGACCAATGGATTCATGCCACGTATAGATAGGGAGGCCGCCAGAGGAAAATTCCATTCCAGACCCCCCCCCCCTCCC
>JZKD02S0435547.1:129634-139985 GCA_000966675.3 Picea glauca
TTTTCCATGTTTCTATCACCAAGGGGTTAGACATCAAACCTTTTAAACCTCAAAGACATGGTTCAACATTGATCATCGAGCTGGTTTTATTGAAATAAAGCAAACTACCCTATGTCCTAACCTAATTACCTATGACAATTAGCCCAGATTAAACTGTTGGACTAAGAAATTACTCTATCCTGGGGCTATCTAACCAACATTAGGCAGTCTGGTCAGATTTATTCACTAACGAACCTAGATCACTTGGCTAAGATTAAACAGTTTAGCCAAGCTTATTCACTACTCCTATCAACATCAATTTAAAAGAACTTTTCCATGCTTGAAAGGTATGTACCAAGTCATTATTATTGCATGGGGCTTTATTGAATTTCTTTTACGCCCTCTTTTATTCTTTTTCTTTTATTTTCTTTTATTTTTCTTTTTCTTTCTTTTTCCTCAAATTATTTGCAGAATGAAAAATCATTTGACAAACAAAAACACTAAAGAGATAACATTTCAGTCCGAAATGGAGTTTACGCTTCTGATTTTTCCATGCCATTATCCTTGCGTTGTTGATCTTCTTTGCCTGCCTGTTTGTCATCAAATAAACAAGCACACTCTTGCACTCTTCATGCACCTCTGCACTATCTCTTCTGATCTTACTCTGATCTTTCCATCAATGACAAGCACATCAGCCTGAAAACATGAAAACAATAGTTTAAGAGGCAGTACGATTGTCGTTAGAGAAAAACCTGTGGGTGATTGGTAAACTCGTCACCGCCAGAGTTAATGGATCCACGGGAGGCTGTTAGACCATGTCATGAGTCCCAAAGGAGGTGTTGAACACCAATTCAACAATCTCCCCCTCAGCACCAACTGAGGGCTCTCAACACCAACTGAGATACTCGACACCAATCGAGCGGACTCAAACCCGTAACCTTTCGGTTTGATACCAGTTTAAGAGGCAGTACTACTTTCGTTAGACCAAAACCTGTGGGTGATTGGTAAACTCATCACTGCCAGAGTTAATGGATCCACATGAGGCTGTTAGACCATGTCACGAGTCCCTAAGGAGGTGTCGAACACCAATTCAACATACTATTACTTTATCTACTGGAAGGAATATCATCTAAGTCCAAATGTAACACACCCACGACGGGGCATGAATTTTTTTCGATTTTCTTAAAGGGAAAAATCTCCCTTAAAGGTTCCTAATGTGGAAGGTCAGGGAACCCATCCGACTTCCTGGTCAAGGATATGAAGTCAAACAATTCTCTGAGACCTTGATGGTCTCGTTCTATAGTTAAACACAAATCCTTTTGGTTTCTTGGTATAGGTCTGAGGGAACACGCGACTCTCCCTTTTTCCCTGCCATGAAAACTTAGAATATCAGGCATTATCTCCTTTTGAAACTTGGCCTGCGTGAACAAGCACCAGCCGCAACTTTTTCTCACGTGGCCATGGGTTGTGACTGCATTCCTATGCAAGAGGTGCATCGCATTCTCACGTATCAGGACTTTGCGAATGATCCACTTCAATTCTCCCAATAGCTGATTCCTGACAAGGGCTTAGCACTAGCTATCTCCTCTCATATCCTCCTCCACATGACCACCACCCATGACCATCGAATGAGCCCAAAAAGATGCGTTGCGTTTCGCAACTTCGGGACTTCTACATATGAGTCAACATTAACTCCCCAACTCTCAAGCTCTGAAAAGGGCTAACATTCCTTAGAGTCCATGTGACCATTCACTATGACCTGGGGCCTACCTCTAAAGTGCATTGAAACTTCGTGTATTGTGAGTTCTCGTTGCTTCCCTCTTTGACTTCTTCATGTTGCGATTTAGCGAAATGTTGATCTTTTGGCACATGTCCTCCTTGATGGACGACTGTGATCAAATTGTGATTTTTCACATCGCGAGTTCAAACGGTATGTTCTTTGACCATCTTGCTTTGTGAGTCAGTGAAATGTCGAGCTCTCACCACGTATCCCTTCCGATGGATGGTCTCGATGATTTCAGAACTTGTCTCGTGCACCTTCCTTCGAATCCAATGACTTTCAGTCCACACACTTCATATCTGACGGCTCAGATCCGTTTTCCTCCTGCGCTCACTTCTTGTTGTCTGGACATGGATTTTGACAGTCTAGATCACATCGCAACTTATGGTTTCGAAATTTTAGTCGTGCCAATGTGCGATTCTCTCGATGTACAAACTTGCGAAGGCTGAAGTAGTCGAGGCATTAACGCATGCTCTTCTTCTTTGAATCTAGCGGTGGTGATAGAACTTGGATCCTCCCGAACGGATCTCGTCCATTCATCTTCCAAACGAAACAAAATTCCCCTTTGATACCTGAATCTCTCTATCCTTCAAGAGCTTCGTCAATTATGAAGGATTAAGAGCGTTGCACTCTTTGTCCTGGACTTAACACCTAGAAGGGTCTTCTACACAACTCTTGCACTCCTTCATTTAGTCTAGAACTTAGGTGGTTCTTAGTCTCTCCCTGCCTCATAGAGAGCCTGTGCATATCTGCACTACCTCCCCTGAGCTTAATAGACTCCGTCCCAGCAGTGATTGTGAAATTCAAGCTCTGCAATTAGGGGAGTACTCACTCGACTCTAGGCAAGGAATGAAATTCCCTGGGGAAAGTTCTTTTGAGGAATTAAAACTAGAGTCTAGGAAAATCAAGCAGACGTAAAAGTTCTCAAGGAATGAACACATATTCTTAATTTAATCATTCAATGCAACAACCATTTATAGGCATATAAAAACAAGCATACACCCATTATTTCCAATTTAAAGCTCAAGGCATAAAAAGAAACACTTATTATAACCATAAGGCGTGATGCGACTGCTGAGAGGAGTGATCATTTCCTCCCAACCATAGGCTCAGTCACTCCCAATGGACTTATCATTGGCCACCCTGAGCTTAGGCCACGATGCTCTAAGATTCAATCTCTTACTTCCAGCTCAACAAAATTTGGGGACGAAGGTTACTCTCCTTCTCCCAATACAAGAATAGATGATGACGAAGGTTACTCTCCTTCTCTTGACTCTGTCTCTATTCTCTGTGATCAGAACTCACTGTTTCGCTTTCAATCCTTTCTTAGACCCGAGAGCTCTACTCCCGTCTCTGCACTCTTCCCAGACCCTCTCTCTCTCTCTCTTTGCCCACACCATGTTTCCTTTCTTCCTTTTCTCAGAAAGATTGTTTGGGCTCGAATTCCCCTGTCCATGGTCAGGTCTGAAATCCTTACAGATGGGTAGTCCACCCCATCCCCTGATAAACTCTTGATGAGGCCTTCCCACCTACCAGCCTAACGGGAATTCATTCTTGGGTAGAGGTTTGTTCTGATCTGAGCAATTAAATTCCAACATGGTACTAGTTCGGTGGAGGTTAACACAACTCTTTTGGGTTCCCTCCACCACCTTTTCATTAGAAATCATGGTTTCTCTCTTAGCACATCCCCTCTTTTAGCAGTCATGCAACATGTAACATTTTCTATTAAATTAATCATAATTTACATTCATCGACCTCTATACAAAGGTCCACCAAATCAAACATTCACACTTTGAGTTTGCCATAGTTCATGGCCAATAAAGTTATATTTACAAACTGGGGGAAACAGGGTGTTACAATTCCCTCCCCCTTAAAGGAATCATCATCCTTGATGTTCTATCTATCAACATGATATGTATGTGCCGAAGTAAACAAAATCAGATATTCCTGTCTCATGGAATCTTCCATTTCCCACATAGCCTCATCTGGGCCAAAGTGTTTCCATTGCACCTTGACCTATGCAATGGTTCAATTCTTGAATGTTGTTTCCTTCCTGTCTAGTATGCATTGGGGTTCTGGCAGGAATTCTCCCTCCGGTTCCACCTGGATCAGAGACCAGTCAATTATATGATTAACATCATGTACATATTTCTTCAGTAATGAAACATGGAAAACATTATGTTCCTTTACTGTGGGAGAAAATGCTACCCTATAGGCTATAGGTACCACTCTATCTAAGACTTCAAAAGGGTCCACAATACTGATGTGCCAACTTGGCGCAGGCTCCCATTCTCAGAGAACTCTTCTGGGGTCTAACTCTGAGATAAACATGGTCTCCAACTTTGAACTCTCAAGGAGTTCTCTTTCTGTCATCATAACTTTTATGTCGGTCCTGAGCAATTTTCAGATTTTGCCTTATCTGCACCATTTGTTGTTCCATTTCTTTCAGCATGTCAGATCCGATTATAATTCTATCCACTGGATTACTCCAGTTGATTGGAATCTTGCACTGTCTACCATAGAGGACTTCAAAAGGGCTCATATTCAAGGATTCCTGATAATTTTTATTGTAGGAAAACTCTACCAATGGTAGGTAGTCTTCCCATTTCTTAAGTTGATGCATTACATGCATCGTTAACATGTCCTCTACTATTCGGTTCACTCTTTCTATCTATCCATCAGTTTGAGGGTGATAAGTTGTGTTGAATAGTAATTTTGTTTCCAGACCGGCCATTAGGGACATCCAAAAGTTTGAAGTGAACTTGGCATCTTGATCATATACAATTTCCTTTGGCATGCCATGCAATCTAAATATCTCCTTCATGAAGATGTTGGCAATATCTATGGCCTTGCAAGTTGATTTGACAGGGATGAAATGAGAAGACTTACTCAGTTTTTCCACCACGACCATGATGGCATCATTTTGTTTGGTTGACTTTGGTAGTCTGGTGATGAAATCCATGGAGATGGTTTCCCATTTCCATTCTGAAATCGGTAGGGGTTGTAATAATCCTACTGGATATTGGTGCTCTCCCTTAACTTGCTGGAATTCTAGGCACTTATCTAGATAGTTAGCTATGTCTTTCTTTAACCCATGCCAATAGAATTATTTCCTAGTGGTCGTGATCATATTTTGATATCCTGGGTGACCAATATATGGTCTCTTATGCAGTTCATCCATTATGAACCTCTTCAAGTCGTCACAGTTTGGAATATACAATCTGTTTCTATAAGTCAACAACCCTTCCTCGAGCATTTGGTAGCCTTTGTACTTCATCCCTGTAGGATCTTGTCTTAGGTATGAGATCACGGTCTTGAAGAATGTATCTATCTCTTGTGAATTTATGACTCTTTCCTTGACATTTGTTTCACAGGTGCTTATTGTTGCCAGATGAATTGTTTTTATACTTCTGCTAAGGGCATCGACCACCCTATTTTCCTTTCCTTTTATGTATTTGATTTCAAAATCAAATTCACTTAGGAGATCCATCCACCTAGCTTGTCTGGCGTTGAGTTTCGGGTGATCAAACAGGTGCCTCAACCCACAATGGTCTGTCATAAGAACAAATCTTCTTCCCAGAAGGTATTGCCTCCACATTTTTAAAGCATGCACTATGGAAACCAAATCTAGGTCACGGGTCACATAATTTATCTCATGTTCATTCAATTTCCAGGATGCGTAGGAAATTACACATCCCTCCTGCATAAGGACTCCTCTGATTCCTTCCTTGCAGGAATCTATACATATGAGGAAATCATTATCCGGGTTTACAATATTTAGCACAGGTGCATGGGTAAGGAGGTATTTCAGTTCCTGAAATCTTTCTTCACATTTTTATGTCCAAATGAATTTGATCCCCTTCCTCTGAAGGGACATGATTGGACAACCAATCTTGGAAAATCCTTTTATGAACCTTCTATAGTATCCAGCTAATCCCATGAATGATATGATATCTAATATATCCTTTGGGGTAGGCCATTCCATAATAGATCTGATCTTATCGGGGTCCACTGCCACCCCTTCCTTAGAAATGACATGGCCTAAGTAATGGACTTGCTTTTGAAAGAAGTTGCACTTGCTAAACTTAGCGTAGAGCTGATGCTCTCTTAGTACTTGAAGAACGATTCTAAGATGTTCTTCATGATCCTCCTTGTTCTTGGAGTATATTAGGATATCATCAATGAAAACCAATACAAATTTTTCCAGAAATTTGTTGAGTACACTATTCATCAAACACATAAAAGTGGTGGGGGCATTGGTTAACCCAAATGGCACCACCACGAATTCATAGTGACCATACCTCGTTCTGAAGGTTGTTTTGTGGATGTCTTCATACTTAATCCGGACTTGGTGGTATCCAGACCTCAAGTTGATCTTTGAGAAGATGGTATCACCTCCCAATTGGTTGAACAAGTCATCGATCCTGGGTAAGGGGTATTTGTTCTTTATGGTTTTCTTATTGAGTTGTCTGTAATCTATCCATAGTTGGAGTGTGCCATATTTCTTTTTCACAAACAAGATGGGCGCTCCCCATGGAGATACATTGGTTCAGATGTAGCCTTTGTCCATCATATCCTTTAGCTGTAGCTTGAGCTCAACCAGCTCCGACGTGCTCATCCTATATCGCGTTCTAGATGTTGGTACTGCTCCTAGTGTAAGCTCTATCGAGAAATCAATATCCCTTCTCGGAGGTAGACCTGGTACTTCTTTGGGGAACACGTCCTTGTATTCTCTTAATATGGGTTGGTCCTCTAGGTTTGGTTTTTCATTCTCAATGGATTCCAACACATGTATTTCATATAAGGAACATTGTTTTCTGCAATACTTCTTCATTTGAAGGGTCGATATTTGTCTCACTGAGACAGGATTTTGAATCCCTTGGAGGGTCATCTTTCTCCCTTATTTGTTTACACATTCTAAATTTTTATGATAACATTCCACTTTAGTTTTATGAGCATCCAACCAATCCATACCAATTAACAAGTCATACGATTCCAGAGGAAGTATGTTAAGGGTTGCTCGGGTGGGAAATCCACCCATGATGAATTGACAGGCCGGTATAGCCTCAACCACCTTTCTTTTGGTCCCAGTGGATAATTTCATCAACCACAGTTTAACATGTCCAATTGGTTGTAGTTTACACCTATCAATAGCATGAGGGGCCACATAACTCAAATTAGAACACAGGTCAATTAAAATAGAAACTAGATGATTGGAAATCATACCTTCGAGCTCCACTACTGAAGCTTGGTGTTCGGCTTGGTTATTTTCCACAGCTGCATAGATTTGTGGCATGTTCCTAGCCACATCATTGATGGTGGTATCTTCTTGGATATTGTAGACTCTCTTACTATTCTATTGTCTGTGTGGGCAGTCCCTCAATTTATGATTTTCTCCACAACCCCAACATTTTAAGGGTTCCTTCTTGAGGTTATCGATCCTTGCTGGGAATGTCTTAAAAGGTTTATTCCCACTTTGAGAGGGAAAATTTTGCTGATATACACTTCTAACAGAAGGTCTTCCTCTAGAATATTTTCCATAGTTCTTAAATCTTGAGGACTTAAACCTTTTCTTCTGAAATCCCAAACTACCCTTCTTCTTCCAATCCTTTTGGGGTCTTGTCTTACTTCCAAACTATTCATAGCAATACTTCACTTTCTGGATAGCTTCTTTTAAGGTATTTGGTTCATCGAACTCAATCCTATCCTGGTAGGTATGAGGTAATCCACTAATGAACCGCTTCATTTATTCTTTTTCATCTTTTAAGTAGGGTACATACCTCAGTAGTTCAAGGAATTTATTGACAAATTCATCTATGGTGAGTTGCCCCAGCCAGAGCTCATAGAATTCCTTATCTTTCTCATCCATGTATTTTTCTGACAAATACTGCTTCCTGAAGTATTTCTCAAATTGTTTCCATGACAAGTCCTTCTCATGGAATCCTTTCACATTCCTACGGTCTTCCTTCCATATAGAGGCCTTTCCATTCAGGTTGAAGATGGCTATTCGAGCCTTAACATTTTCAGAGTAGTCATGGACTCTGAAATACTTCTTTAAACCAAGAAGCCAAGCTTCCGCCTCTTCTCCCGTCTTAATATCTCCATCGAAAGAGGGTGGTTTGGATTTCTTGAATTCTTTAGGACCATGGATTTTGGAATGCTTCCACTTCTTTATTTTCCTGTGAGAATGCAAGATGGCCCTACTACTAGAAGACCCTTCAGAGTTGTCAAATTCCTTTCCAGATGACTCTCTCAATGAGCATCCCTTGCCTCCAGATTGGACCTTCTTTGTTGTACTTCTACCAGTGGGGTCACTTATGGAGTCATGTTTTTGGTTCTCAGGTGGATTTTGACTTCCCTTCTTGTGTCGTTGGTCCGCATGACTGGTTGCAGGTTCGTGCTGCAGTTGTCTCTGTATGTCGGATAAGCTCTATAGCAAGACTACATTAATTTCTGTTTTTTTCTCTTGTTCCTTTATCAATCTCTCGTTGTCAACATTGAAACTCAGTAACTCGGCCATGAGGCTCCTTATAGATTCAGCCAGATCTGGAGGGGTTTCCACCACCCTCCTTTCATTAGATTCTTCGTCTCTATTGTGGAAACCATCCCCCACTTCATGACATGTCACCATCCTTTAGTCTTGGAGTTTTCACTTGATTCACTGACTGTTCAAGTGTTGAAAAAACACTTATCGTTAGCTATCAGTATATTAGTTTATGAAAAATACACGGTTCAATTTCTTAAATGCATACGCACAGTAGAAGGATTCACTCTTTTCTTTAATAACATATTTTTTTTTTTAACCAGACTTTTAAGAAAGAGGCAAGGTAGGGTGTCACTTCTTTAAAAGTACTCCAAATAGAATTTTTAAGCGAATCATCCGTAAGCCCATGCAGGACAAGTGTTGTGTTGGTCTCCAGTTTTGATCATGTTTTTGCCTATATTATATTCCAAAGACCTCCATCTCTATACCCAGTACCACCCCTTTTGGAGTTGTTTTGACATAATTGACATCTCCCTACCACTCAATGGGGCTACTTAAGGTATCTTTACGTTTCAAGCTATTTTTATGCATTTTGATGCTTTAAATTGATATTGAAACTAATGTCGCTTGGGTTAGGTACCACTTCTATTTTTGGAACAGGATTGCCAATACCAGGTACCAACTTGTACCCAGTGGAGATACCAATGAAGCCGCTCAAGATCTGTGTGTTATGGTCAGAATGGGAGACAAAGAGATTCACATGACAAATGGAGTCATCACTCATATGATGATGGAAGGCACAATGATAGAACTGAGTCGTTATATTTCATGATTCACACTTCGTGACACTACGTGTCATGAAGATGTGAAGACCGTTTAAAACTTGATTTCAAGCTATTTTCGGATCAGGGATCCATTTGGACTTATGTATTTTTTCTTTAGACTGTTATGGAGGAGGATCTATATATAATCAGAGGATCACTCCTAATAAACGGTTGGGTTATGTTATGTTATATCGTGAACACATGTTTCTAAATACAAACTGTTGTTGCGTTACGTTACTCGACTGTTATACGATTTGAGTATTTTCTTCTGAGTTAATGGAGCATGAAGTTTACACAATGTTTGTGTAGCATGATTGAGTAGTTCTGGTTGTTTCCTTCGGCGTTTGTACCTTTTGTTTGGGTCCGCCAAACAGGTGCAAGTCGCTGCTGTTCTTGCATTAAATTTAGATTATTTCAGTAGCGTAGTAATTGCTTGCATGTTAGTTTATTGAGTATTGGAATTAACTGTTCAGAACATTGATTGATTATTCTTCAATTGTATCGTCCTCAGCATAGTAATTTCTTCTATAGTGATGAGTATTGAAAGCATGATTGATTCCTGAAGGATTTGAAGCGTGAATTAGAATAGCTCTGTTTCCGGTTTCCAATTTGAACAAAGATTAAAGTGAATGCGAGCTTGAATATATACTTTGTTTTGGTTAGGATAGTTAGTTACTCTGCTTTGTTAGATAGTTAGGATACTTTGCTTTGATTAGTTTGTTAGTGTGCAATTGAACTAGAGGAAGCTTCCGGTACCAGTAGGATAAGTAGAAGGTTTCCTTATTTTTCCTGTAAACAGATTTAGATTTGTTTTCAATATTTAGATTAAGATAATTTTAGGAAATAATCTTTCTGTTATAGATCGAAATAGTGTTGGTAGATGATTAAAGATAGTGGTAGATAGTCTTGTCAAGTTATGGCAGAACAGAGATAGTAGTACCTGCAATCCAGCACAAAACTGTTCTCTTTTGATGAATTACACAGGAAATGATAAGTTTCAAGATAGTCATTAAGATTCAGTTTCTCAGAGTGAGTTTATGTTTTCTTTTAAGGATAGTCTTTAGATAGGAATTAGCTTACCCACACATACAGTGTAGCAGCTCTAAGTTTACTTACCCTGGTTTGACAATTTAGTGTTTCAGGTCATTTAAATCTTCAATTTAGCAGCTTGACATTTTTGGCGTCGTTGTCGGGGAGCTGTTTAAAAGGTAAGTTAGATAGTTGTCTTGATTAGTTTTAGAATGCACTTAGTTTGGTGTGGCATGTTAGCAGGTTGATAGTAAG
>JZKD02S0435547.1:173632-196887 GCA_000966675.3 Picea glauca
AGACTCGTGTGATAGTGATAAAGTAGCATTCTAACAGAAAAATCCTGTGAGGATAAGTTTGAAAAGCTTACTACTTTCGAACTTCAGAAAAAATGTTAAATGGTGCTATGAATTCACAATGGTGAAAACCCGACAGAAGGATTTTGATAAGCTGGTGGATTTTATATTTTGGAAAGACAATGAGGTTACATCAACTTATTTTCCCGATGGTGAAAAACCCATGAAAGTAAGCCAAATAGTATTGTGAGTTGCAGGTTACACAAAAAACATTAAACGTGGTAAAATATCATTTCTGAATGAGAATTTCTTAATAAGCAAGCCCGATGGGATTGCAAATTGAGAATTTTCGTCTACCAGAAGGCACATGAGAGCAAACCTAATTTATGGATAAGTCGAAATAAAATGAATCTGAATTAAATCTGGGGTGAATAGGGATCAAATGACCTTATCATTCTTCAAACAATTCGATTTTATGAAACTCAAAATATGAAAGAGGAGATCATAAGTAAATAAAACAAAAACACCATCTTCTATAAATGACACAAGATTTCTCAACCTTAGGAAATACTCTTTTTCCTTCATATTTTATGTAGAAATTTAGTAGGGGGGTCCATTTAATTTTACTAAAACAACAAAATTTAATGGGACTTGTTGCAGGCACAACACATCCATAGGGAATAAATATGAAAGAAAATATTTCCCTTGAAAGAGATTGAATCAAACTTAAAGGAAATGGAAAGAAAATTATCATACCCTTGGACCCTAAGGAGAGAAATCTATGAAAAAAGCCTTGGGAAGAAGGGTAGGAGACCAATAAGTTATACCAGGTTATCCAAGGAGATCATGATAATGTCAAAATCAATATATAACAAGAATTGTTGCATGGTTCACCCTTGTCGATATGTTAAAACTTGGATATTGAATTATACGAATGGAAAATAGAAAATAATGAATCAAAATACAAAGACTGTTAGTCAATTGAAGCCATTTCTAGAGATAAATTGTGTTCATGATTCGCAGTTCGAGCAGTACCTATAGTATACGAAAAAAAAATCAAAAAGAATCTGACTTTAATACCCACATGCATCAAGTCAAGATCTTCCACACGACTACGATTTAAGGAAAGAGAATCATTCTTGATTCATTTTGACGAAGTATCTAAGATGGTCGAAAAACACCGTCGACCGCAAAGCCTAGGGCGTTCGTTCACAAGACAAGAAACAAGATGGTGGGATATGCATGCATCCCAACTAAAAATTTGGACTATCGTAACTACATACTTCATCGAACGTTTCAATGGGAAGAAACTATCAACTGCAACATACATACCTAAGTTCAAGCTATGATTCGATCCTCTCACCCATATCGAAGATTGTGAGTGAGACTGGAGAAAGAATGGGTACAAATATTAAATGGTATGGCCTCACATGTTTCCTAATACATTGGATTATCTCTATTACAAATGGTACAAAACAGAAGAAGCACATAGTGAATCCTTCACTTAGAAAGATCTTAGAGAAAATTTCATCAAATATTTTGCATTTAAAACATTAGAAATTGACTTGGTTGAAGTAGTAAAATAAATCAAAGACTGTATTGAGAAACCAACCACCAAACTAACAAAAACAAAAGGCAAAGCATAGGTTGACATAGGGTCAACCTCGACTTGTAATTTTTATTATTCCATAACCAAACGTTTTAGACCACATCTCAAATCGATATGGAAAACGAAAATATTTCAGGGAAAATTTTCATATGGAGGAAGGATCACCCAGAAATAACCAAAAAAGTAAAACATGTACTAAAGTTATCAACAAGACAACTAGGAAGCGCCAGATCAAGTCAAATTCCCTCTTTCTTATAATGAAATCCATCAAGGAGAGCACAAATTAGATGAATCAAAACCACCAAAATGGAAGTATGTGGAAATAAAGTTCAAAGAAGTCGACATATCAAATTATGGTCGACCTAAAATGACTCGCATTGGTGACTACTGGACTGAAAAGGAGACCAAAAATATAGTTGAACTTCTAAAGTAATATCAAGACGTTTTTTCCAAAGACTCTAAATATTTGAAAGGGTTGGTTACGGAAATGGGTGAAATGAAAATTGATCTAATACCAAGATTTGTGCCCATAAAGAAAATACTATATAAACTATCCTTCAAGTATAAATAAATTGTCCAAAAAGAGATCCAGGGTATGTTGGCAGCTAGAATCATACAACCTATCAACAAATTGGAATGGGTCGTCCCAATGGTGGTGTAACTTAAGAAGCATGGCCTAAAGAAAATTATAATTTGTGTCAACTTTACATGACTAAACAAAATGACAACTATTGATCCATTCCCCACACCATTTGTAGACAAGATAATAAATAAGGTTGAAAGGCACAAATGTTACACATTCATAGATGGAATTTCAAGGTATAATCAAGTACCAATCACACAGGAGGATCGGGATAAAACAACTTTTATATTGGAATTTAGATCTTTTGCCTACATAGTAATGCGCTTCAACCTAAATAATTCTCATGTTGTATTTTCATGTATTATAGTCAAATAATTTCAAGAATACATATATAAAAAAATGATCATTTACTTCAATGACTGGATAGTATATAGTATGTTGAAAAATCACATACAATAGCTCAAAATGATGCTTGAAATGTGTCGGCAATTACGTCTTTCTCTCAACATAAAGAAATGTATATTTGCAACACCTATTGGTATACTACTTGGTCATGTCATCTACAAAGATGGTATTAAATTCGATATGGGAAAAATCAAATTCATCCTTGATCTAAAACCACCCATTCACCTAAATCAAATCCAGATATTTTTAGGGAATAATGGGTATTATAGGAAGTTCATCAGGAACTATTCAGAAATTACCTTCCCCATCGATGAACTACTGAAGACCTATTAATACATTACCTTCTCGATCTAAAAACTACTAAAAAATGACATGAAATTTGTATGGAGTGTGGAATGCAACAAATCCTTCAATATTTTAAAAAACAAATTGGTAGAAGCCCCTATTCTAAGATTTCCTGACCGGTTGATAAAATTTCATGTTCATGTCAATGCATCCGATATAGAAATCAGTGTCGTCCTTGCCAAACCAAGTGATGACATGGTTGACCATCTGAATGCATACACCAGTCGGAAGCTAAACAAGGTTGAAATGAATTATTAGACCATGAAAATAGAAGGCCTTGGGATGATGCTCACCCTACAGAAATTTAGACACTGGTTACTAGCTAATACATTCACATTTTACATAGATCATCAAGATTTAAAGTATTTATTCAACAAGCCAATTCATCAAGGTTGTGTCTGCAGATGGATCATGTTATTCCAAAAATTTGAGTTCAAAGTAGTGGTCCAACTAGGGAAAAATAATATCAAGCTTGACCATCTGTCAAGAGTAGAAACTGGAGAAGAAGCTACCAAAATCAACAACGACATTCCATATTCCCATATATTTTGATTCAAGTTGACTCCAAAAGAGTTGGATGAAATTGTACAGTTTCTACAAGAAGGAAAAGCTATAGAAGATATACCAGAAAGGAAAAGAAATGTTTTAGCAATGAAAGAGACACCCTTCACTCTCATTAATGGATATCTTTATAAATTGGGCCCAGAAAATGTATTAAGATGATGTGCTTTGGAACATGAGAGAGATGCCATAATTGAATAAGCACATGCTAAGCTAGTAGGAGGACACTTTCATGTGGATAGCACTGCAAGAAAAGTTTTGCAAGAGGGACTTTGGTGGCCCAAATTACATAAATTTTTCCAAGCCAAAATTAATAAATATGATAAGTGTCAAAGAATGGGTCGACCATTATGGAAATATGAGATACCACTAAATTCAATTAATCCCAACCTACCTTTCTAAATATGGGAAATCAACTTTGTTGTACCTTTTCCAAAGAAAGAAAAACAAATGGGAGCCAAAAATATAATCACTACAATTGAATACCTCACCAAATGGGTAGAAGCACAACCAGTCGACACATGCACAAAATAAGTAGAAACAAAATTCATATATGAAAACATCATCACTAGATTTGGGTTCCCTATAACACTGATAAGTTATCAAGGAACACATTTTTTCAATGGTACTATAAATATATTGATGGAGTTTCTAATTGACTATAAGAAGACATCACCATACCACCCCCAAGAAAATGGGGTAGTCGAATCATTCAACAAGACTTTGCACAAGGGGATAATACAAATATATGGTGTTGAATAGGCAATTGGGACAAAAAAGTACCAATCGTTCTATGGGGATACCTCGTTGCTTATAAATGGTCAATTGGACAAACCCATTTCAAAATCATATATAGCCATGAGGTTGTTTTTCCACTTCACTTTTGGATGAATGCAGAAAGGGTAGATTATGTATTACACTATGATATTAGTATGGAAAATAAAGAAAGGCTTCACCAACTGAATAAGCGCAAAGAAAAGCGTCTGACTATGCTCCATCACCAGGAAATGAAAAAGTAGCAAAAAAAAAGCATGGCATGATAGACACTTAAGGAAAAAAGATATAAAAATTGGTGACTTGGTACTTTTGTATGACATTAAGGTTAATGGAAAGTTGAGGAGCTTAGAAACTACATGGCTAGGGCCTTATGTAATCAAGGAAATTAGACCAATGGGTGTGGTACAATTAAGAACACTTCAAGGTAAAGTTCTAAACAAGGTAGTCAATGGTGTCCGACTCAATAAATACCACCCATGAAAAAAAAACAATGCATTGGTGAAAAATCCTTTGAGGGTCCAAATGGGAAGGGATCTACCTAAAAACCACTTGGTGGTAGTCATCTTAAGAAGAAGAAAAAAAACCCTCAATAAGACAGTCGATTAGGGATAAATCGGGTAAAAAATCATATTAGGATGGTAATTTATTTGAAAAACAATTAACCAAACAAAACCAATAATAAGATAAACTTTCCCAAGATCATGGTAGTTGGTTAGGACAAGGAAATAAAAATGGATGAAAAACATAAATACAGTGGTTGGCGGAAAATCATACAAAGAGAGTAATTTTAAAAGATGGGAACCTAGATCAACTAGTCTTCTGAGATAAATAATGGCATCACAAGGAAAAATAGAGGCAAAAAATAGAAATCTCAAGAAAATATCAAGGGAAGAAGCGGTAGAAGAACCAAGTAAATGAAGTAGGGAAAAATTCAACTGACAATGGTAAGTCGATCGAGGGAAGCATCTGAACCTAGATCAATGATTCAACTAGAAAGAGTGAATCAACTGAGGAAAGCAAGTTGACCAAATAAATAGAGCTAACCAAGGAGAGTGATCCAATCGAGGAAAGTAAGCCAACCAAGGAAAACAAATCATCCAACATTAGCAAACCGATCAAGAAAGATTCAACGGTGGGAGAAAAAAATCACATACATCACACTTAATCAAATCAATTAATACCAAAACCCATTGAAATTTTACTTCCACGTGCGACAAAAATAATCAATGAAAATCATAATGGTTCGCAAGTGGAAAACCATCAACCAAGAGACTCAATTCAGATACCAGTCTATCCAATGCAAGAAAAATAGTTTGACCACTCCATCCACACTCATTACACACATAACACACATCATGTCTCTACATCGTTACTACACGTATAGACAGCTAAGTGATCTTCCAAGAATCCCTACAAATACAACCATCATGTATTCTTAAATGCACAAAGATCTCATGATTGCATAACTGTTGGGTATGTGTTATATTCTTTGCATGTGTGTGTGTGGGCGTGTCAAATTTGACAACTGCGTCTACGGATTTTTTTATTTTTAGAGGTTTTCTAAATCAATCCCGGATTAAGGGATTAGGGTTTTGGTATCTATGGAATACCTAAAAACATTGTATATATTGTATGGTGAATGGTGAAATTCAATATAATGAATATAAGAAAGGTTTTCCTGGTTGAGGGTTTCTGGTGTAAAATCTTTGTGTACTATGTGAATGAGCCATTGATTAATTTTTGTTTTTCTTAAGAATCTATATGCATTACTTTACTTTGCAGGTTTAAAACTTACATGTGGTATCAGAGCTCTTTTTTGGCTTCAGAGGGACGCCTTTTTTGTTGAGGGTTTGGCTCGGTCTTGATAGATCAAGTTTATCTTGGGTCTGTGATAAACCTGGGTTTAATGGGAGCTTTTGCAGTGGAGATTCGAGTATAGAAAGAGGAATGGCAAGCTCATCTAGAATCGAGATAGAGAAGTTCAATGGTAAAAAATTTGAGCTATGGAAGCTAAAGATGGAGGACCTTCTTGTAGACAAAGAACAATGGATCATTGTGGATCATGGTACACAGCCTATTAGTATACCATCTACTAGCACACGGGATACTGGTACACAACATACTAGTACACAAACTACTAGTACACCACCTACTGGTATGTCAAAGGAAGATTGGGAGAAGTTGGACAGAAGAGCAAGGAGTACTATTCAACTCTGCCTGGAAGATTTGGTGTTGTTGAATGTCTTGGGAGAATCTACAATGAAGGAACTATGGGATAAGTTGGGGAATTTGTATCAATAAAATTCTCTGGTAAACAAGTTGTTTCTTCGAAAGAAGTTGTATCATCTTAGGATGGAAGATGGAGACTCTGTGACAGAACATCTAAATGCCTTTAATACTCTGGTAAGTCAAATTGTCTCTGTTAATATTACAATTGCAGAAGAAGATAAGTGTATTACTTTGTTATTTTCTTTGCCAGACTCTTGGGATAATCTGGTTGTAGCAATAGGTAGTACCACTCAATCTACATTGAAGTATGAGGATGTAGTTGCATCCTTGTTATCTGAAGAGATGAGGTGGAAAAGCATGGATGGTCAAGCACAAATGCTTTATTTGTAAGAGGTCATACCCAAGACACAAATCTCAGTAAGCCTTCAGGGGGGAGATCTAAATATACAGGTAGATCTAAGTCTCCAGAAAAATCTTTGAGGAAATGTGGTAAAACAGGGCATTATAAGAAATATTCAAGTCTAAGAAGGTTGAAAAACCAAAGGGACTTGATAGTACCTCTTCCACAGAGGCAAAAACCTCCACTGAAGAAGGAGGTGATGTTTACCTAGCATCTACAAGTACACATGCAGACCATGATGTATGGTTGATCGACTTAGGTGCATCATACCATATGACTCCTCATAGGGAGTGGTTCTCTGAATATGAAAAATATGATGGTGGTGATGTATTCCTAGGAGATTACTCGACAACAAAAATCTTGGGACGTGGATGGGTTAAGTTGCTTCTAAAAGATGGAAGGATTAGAAATCTCCCTAGGGTTCTACACATTCCAAAACTTTCCAGGAGCCTAATATATATAAGCAAGTTGGATGATGCAGGAGTGGATACTGTATTTGGAAAGAACACTTGCAAGATGGTACGAGGGGCAATGGTGTTGATGAGGGGAGTTCAGTGTGAAACTATGTACAATTTGTTGGGAAGAACTTATACTAATGGGTGTAACAATTATGTTGTCCTTGAGCAGACAAATAAAGAAGACAAGACCAATATCGTCCTTGAAAAAACATCATGTCGTGGCATCAAAGACTGGGGCATATTGGAGAAAAGGGCCTTTGAACACTACACAGTAAAGGCATGGTTGAAGGTATGTCTAATTGCACTCTGAATTTTGATTTCTGTGAACATTGCATATATGGTAAACAGAATCGAGTAAGATTCCCATCTGGTGCTACATGAGCAAAGGGGATATTAGAATTGATACACAGTGATGTGTTTGGACCTGTGCCTGTTCCATCACTAGGTAAGTTTGTGTATTATGTTTCATTCATAGATGATTTTTCAAGGAACACATGGATTTATTTTCTTAGAAAGAAATCTGAGGTATTTGATAAATTTAAAGAGTTTAAGGCTCTGGTAGAAAATCAAACAGAGAAGAAAATAAAGGTATTGAGAATAGATAATGGTGGAGAATTCTGCAGAAATGAATTTGAAGAATTCTATAAGAAGTGTGGTATAGCAAGGCATAAGACTACTCCATACACTCCTCAGCAGAATGGAGTTGCATAAAGGATGAACAGGACACTGATGGAAAAATCAAGGAGCATGCTCAGCGGTGTCGGGTTAGGACAAGAATTATGGCAGAGGAAGTGGGTACAACATGTTACATGGTCAATTGATCACCTTCATCAGGGTTGGATGATAAAACTCCACACGAGGTATGGTCTAGAAAGAAACCCTCTCTTCAACATATTAAAGTGTTTGGTTGTGATTCTTATGTACATGTTCCAAAGGAAAATAGAAGTAAACTGGATAAAAAGGCTGAAAATTGTATCTTTATTGGTTATAAAGATGGTGTGAAAGGTTATAAGCTTTGGAACCCATAAAACAAGAAGACTATTTACAATCGAGATGTTGTTTTCAGAGAGGTAAAAGATGTGTCCAAACAGGAATTCCTACCAATGCAAGATGAACCTGAGAAAATAGAGCTTGAGTTGGATGATGCAAAATCTGAATCATCTGAAGAAGAGGAAGCAGAACAAGAAGAAGAAGAATCTCATACCCCAGTATTGAGGAGATCAGTGAGAGATAGAAGGAAACCAGAAAGGTATAGTCCACCTGATTTTTGTTCCAATTTTGCTTTATCTATTACTGATGATGATCCTAGAACTTTCAGGGAAGCAGTGAATTCAGAGGATAGTAAACTCTGGAAGAAGTCCATGGTTGAAGAAATGGATGCCTTGGATAAGAATGAGGCATGGGATATAGTTGAGTTGCCAGCTGGAAGAAAATTAGTTGGTAGCAAATGGTTGTTCAAAAATAAGTTTAATGCACAAGGTAAAGTGGAGAAATACAAAGCTCGGTTAGTAGCAAAAGGTTATTCCCAGGTAGAGGGAATTGACTTTGGTGATATTTTTTCTCCTGTTGCTGAGTTAACTTCTATTAGATTTCTTTTATCTATTGTTGTTGCTTTTGATATTGAAGTGGAACAGATAGATGTGAAGACAACATTCCTACATGGGGATCTGGAAGAAGAAAGCTACATGAAGCAGCCAGAAGGATTTGTAGTGAAGGGAAAGAAAGAGTTGGCCTATAAGATAAAGAAGTCACTATATGGTCTAAAGCAATCACCTAGGATGTGGTACCAAAATTTTGACACATACATCCTTGGATTGGGATTTGTAAGAAGCAGGGTTGATCAGTGTGTATATTCCAAGCAGGTTGGTAATCACTTCATTTATGTAGTGTTGTATGTTGATGACATGTTGTTGGTAGGAAATAACATGGATGTTATCAAGGAGGTGAAATCGTAGCTAGACTCCAAATTTGACATGAAGGATCTCGGTGCTGCTAAATTCATTCTGGGAATGGAGATTAAAAGAGATCGTGAAAACAGGAAACTCTAGTTGAATCAGAGAAAATATGTTGAGACGATATTGCAGAGGTTTAATATGCATGGAAGTAAACCGATCAAGGTTTCTATTCCTATAGGTGTAAAGTTACCTGTAGATCAGTGTCCCAAGACACAAGAAGAAGAAGAGGACATGTTCCATGTTTCGTATGCCAGTGCAGTTGGCAGTTTGATGTATGCAATGGTCTGTACTAGACCGGACATTGCACATGCAGTGGGAGTTTTGAGCAGGTATATGTCAAAACCAGGGAAGGAGCATTGGACAACAGTAAAGAGGGTCTTCAGGTATTTGTGTGGCACTACCAATTATGGATTGTGCTACCAAGGAAGACTGGGATTGGATAGAGTGGTGGACATACATGGCTTTGTTGATGCAGATTGGGCTGGAGATCTGGATCGCAGAAGATCTACAAGTGGGTATGTGTTTAACCTATTTGAAGGAGCAATCAATTGGATGAGCAAAAGACAGGCTGTAGTGGCACTCTCAACAATAGAAGTTGAAACATGGCAACCACTCATGCAAGAAAGGAAGCAGTATGGTTACAGAGATTGTGTTTAGGTATTGGGTTGGTACAATAAGCAGTGAGATTAGATTGTGACATTCAGAGTGAAATATTCCTGGCAGAGAACCCAGCTTATCATTCGAGGACAAAGCATATTGATGTTCAGTATCACTTTATGAGAGACATGGTTGAGGAAAAGAAGGTGTTACTAGAAAAGGTTGACACTTTGAAGAATGTTGCAAATTCATTAACAAAGTCTGTGAGCACAGAAAAGTTCTCCTGGTGTAGAGTAACAATGGGCATTGCTTCCCTGGATTGTTGACTATATATAATCCTATGAGGCCCTGGATGCAAAGAAAACAACAAGTGGGAGAATGTTGGGTATGTTTTATATTCTTTACATGTGTGTATGGGCGCGTCAGATTTGACAACTACGTCTGATGATCCCTCGTAGTAGTGTTTTGTTTGTGTCGTGTGCACCGGGTGCTTTCCTAGGGGGGTCCCAGGGGGGGGCAGGTATGCCCCCCCTGGTTACGTGCAGCGTTCGGGGTAGCGCCCTGAAATTTCTTTTTGGGTGGTTTTTGTTATTTTTAGCGGTTTTCTAAATTAATCCCAGATTAAGAGATTAGGGTTTTGGTATCTACGGAATACCTAAAAACATTTTATATATTGTATGGTGAATGGTGAAATTCGATATAATGAATATAAGAAAGGTTTTCTCGGTTGAGGGTTTCCGATATAAAAGCTCTGTGTACTATGTGAATGAGACAATGATTAATTTTTATTTTGCTTAAGAATATATATGCATTACTTTACTTCGCAGGTTTAAAACTTACAATAATGTCCCCTAGGTAGAAATAAAGACATGTTCCACTTCGTTTGTCAAGCCAAGTTAACATGATACCAAATCTTAACATTTCCCCATATGTCTAAGTTTGAATGAAACCCTTGCATTGTGGGCCACAACTAAATAATACTTTTGACAAGCAACACGGATCGAGGTTAAAGCCACTTAAGGTGCAACTAATAATCATTACTTGTGAAAGCACTAGTTCCATCGCATAGTATTGATTACCACCATTACAAAATGGAGCGTTAGAACCATCCCCATTAGAAATAATTCAAGACAATATGCCTTCAAGAGCGCATAGTTCCAATGAACATAAATTCAGTATGGCACCATCCATTGTGGTGCACAATAAATTAGAGGTCGCATTGGTGGGGATCGACCCACATAAGCTATTGGGTGCAATAAGTGAGAGGGGAGACATGGTCACACTCACTCCTACACAATAGAAGAATGATCACCTGTATCAGTCAGGTGTATAAATTTTGTTTTCTGAAGATTACCTTGATTATCTGACCGGAGACAAAATAACCCCATATTTAAGGAATAACCTAGATCTTATGGCCTTGTTGGATACAGGACATTTTCTAGCCGAATGTGTAACATGCATAAAAAACAACCCTTTGTTAGACACCATATTTTTAGCTAATAACATCTCAATGAAGCATCAGTTGACCAACTAGAACAACCACTATAATTAGTCTCGAAAGCATAAGTAGAATTAGCTTCAATAGAAGTAGTTCCAATAGATAAAGTTGAAGCAACACCACCATCCATCACTCAATAAACACCACCATCCATCACTCAAGAAACACCACCATCCATCACTCAAGTAGTACCACCATCTAGCACTGAAGTAACACCATCATGAACACACTATTTTGTAAATTTTGGCACTTAGTCATGTATTGTAACTTTCCAAATATCCATTTTCTTTGAGACAAAGAAGTATTTGAGGGTGGGGGAGATGTTGGAGGGCCTAGTCGACCAAGGTAAATTATATGTCAACAATGAAAGGAAGTCGAGTCAATAGACCATTGGGTCAGGTAGACATGCCAAGGTATTTAGGATTAGTTGTAACTATCTACCAACTCAAATAGAGTATAAATAGATGTGATCATGGATGTAATAGGAGAGAATAATGGTGATTGATATTATTTAATAAAAGACAACATATTTTTGGTTCTACTACTACTCTTCTCATCTATCTCTTATGAATGCATGGTGTGGAAAGATGCTAAGCAATGTGATAAATGGAAATTTTTAGGCAATTCACAACAATAGAAAAGGAACTTCACAAGGTTGTGCAATGTCACAAGACTTAGAAAGTTTGAAGTTTGAAATATGTGTGCAATGTCACAAGAAAAAGAAACTTGTAAGAAATGTGAAAAACACAAAACTTTGAAGAAATAAAAGAAGTGATGAAGCTATCAAGGGGGGAAACAATACTTATCTAAACTTCACAAGTCAAGAGCTCAAAGATAATGGGGACAAGTCATTATCCATGCTAAATATTATCAGTGAAAAGAAAGGGATCCAAGGGTAAGACAATAGTTTTAAAATGAGGATAGAGATTCAAATAAATAGTGGATGTAACCCAATTACATGAACTCATTCAAATAAGTATCTTCAAGATTGGGAAAGAATGAGGGGTCCCCAATTTTCCTTTTGAGTAGCAACAAAAATCTCTGGCATGTGTTTCCAATCCACTTAGGGATCTACATCATTTCCAATGGCCCTCATGCAAGGAAAGAGGCAGATTCCCTACAATATGTGTGCCTATGTATAGGAGAGCCTAAGGGCCATGACCCTCATGATCTTGTATTCAACCACATCAGATATATCGGTCTCACTCACTCTAACATCCATGTGGTCAATTTTGAAGACAACAAGTTTAAAGGAATCCTCACTTATGAAGAGGTTTTACAAAAGTGTCCCAATGATGCTGCCAAACATGAACTTGAATATGAACAAGAGGAAATGAAGAGGGTAATAATTGATCAGTTTTAGAGATTGATACAACAAGAACAAGACAACGACGACCTTAAAGAGATTCAGGAAAAGGATAGGAAAGATGAAAAGTTAGAACAAAATAGAATTCAAGCTGAAGAGGAGTATCAAAGAAGGAAATTCGAAGAGGAAATAATCAAAAGAGATAATGAACTCAAAGTAGAACAAGTTTCCCTCCAAAAGAATAAAGTTGCAGTGGCAGAGGCTAAGAGATTGGTTAATGAGGCAGTGGCTAAATGAATAGATGATGAGGTCGAGGCACAAAGGAAGGAAGAAGTGTTATTGAAACAATAAAAATTGAGCAAGACTTCGAGCACCCAATAAATGCCCGATCTAGGCATGGTAAATGTTCCACCTCAGGACCTCACCCCACTTAATGCCATTCTGGGGGATTCCTCTCTCTTTTCATAAAATTTGAATTTTGAAGGAACTGTTGTGGCTATCAGAGACTATTATTATGATGATAAGATGAAGAGTATTGAGAAGAGGTAAAATAAAATAAAAAGAGGAGAAGCCGGAAAATCTAGGTCATCTGTAGGGAGAGTAGTAGAGTGGAAGGTTGGGCCTGACCCAGAAGAAAATGTTGTTTAGGAGGCTTCTACTGTCCATGCTTTCTCAAGAATAAACGTCTCATATGTCCTTGAAGTAACCACCGCCTTAACTATGTCCAAGACTAGGATTACAGAGTTAGAAATTGAACTGAAGAATGTAAGATATTATCTCACTTCAGAGTTCGAGAAAACCATGAAAGTGGTTGATATTCTCAACATGGAAAAACTAAACAAATCTTTGCAAACACAAAGAGATGAGTTGAATGTTGAGTTTGAGAGAAGGATGCAGACCCAACGACATACCCATGAAAAAGAATTAGAATTGGAAATAAAGAAGCTCAAAGTGGCCCTAGAAGAGAACATGACTTCAACACTCACTGTAGATATTCTCAAAGCCCAAGCTTTAGAGCTGAATGAGAAACTTACATTAGAGCAGAAGGAATTCCTCAATCTTCTCAATAACATACATACTAGTCAAGATAATCAACTTAGACTACAGGATAGGTTAATAGAAACTCAAGGAAAATATCAAGAAGTAAATGAGGCCCTTTATAAACTTCTTAATTGGAAAGAAATTCATAGATCGCCCCCTAGTACACTATCGGTGTATTCTATTGAAGAAAGACTCAGATATCAGGTTTTATTCACCACTTGGAAACACTTCTTGAGGAATGTGTAGGTTACCCAAAAAGAAGTAACTAACTCTTGTATTGAGCTATGGAATGGTTCAAATGAGTTCATGAAGAAATTTGAAATGCATCCATTTTTCTCCATCGATGAAGTAACACCTATCACTACAAGAATTTTTGAGGTGGAAGAGCGCAAGAAAATTGTCCAAGTAAGCATTCAAATATTAACTCAGATTGGAAAAGAATCCCAGGAAGAACACTTGTTAAGACCTTCCCAACTCATCATCAAGATCCAACCATTTGTTAAAATCACAGTGAAGGAGTTACAGCAAGAGGTGTCTACTAAAGTTTGTAATGAAGAATTAATCATTGAAAGATCACAATCTGGAAAACCGGAGGACATAATGAAAGATTATTCCCTCTGGGAAGAGTATAAAAACCAGATGCAAGATGAGAACATCTCATGATGATGAAATTGTGTAATATTCCTAGATGCCTCGTTTCTCTAATTTAGTAATCTTTCTTTCAGATTAGACATGTGAAGAGTCATTTTGTAAAATGACCCAGTACTCATAATTGAATTATCAGAATGTAAACAGTCCCTCCATATTATAAAAAGAAAGGATTGTCCATAAAAAAAGGGCTTTTGGTTTTCTGAGGTAGGGGAACAGTATTTTTATTGCAAGTTAATTTGAACCAGAGACATTTTTTAAGATTGTGGTATTAATGTGTATGAATAAGACTATTCTTTTAATGCATGTTTATTTTTGTAGAGTATGAATGTTGGTTTATGAATTACTTTTGAATTAAGTTTCATATGTTCACACTTTAGGTACAGTGATAGTGTGATGTAGTTAGTTAATCAACTATTTGTTTCTAATTGGTTATGTTGTTAAGATTTCATGTTACTTGTTTATATGAAATACTTATATACAAGTAATATAAATATTTGACCGTGATTATCCTTTAGTTTTCTCTTGATCAGGATAGATTAGCATAGAGTAGAATAGAAATACATCTTATGAAAGTAGAAAATCATCTTAGTTTAGAAGTAGTTCTTTAGAATATTAATTCATCTGAGAACCTTCAGTTCTCATATTCATGTTTAGTTAGCATATTAGTTAGATTGGTAACCAAGCCAAAATCTGGTCGAAACGCTATCCCAAATGAGAGTGGGTCTAATTGGGACCTACCATCGGACATTATCCCTCATCTGCTTGACAGGACATTTAGACCCATCAACGGAAATAGCTCTAGAAGGAGGTCCTGAGAACTGTATGGTTACAAAGAGAAATACAAACCCTTCATGTTCTATTCCTCAAGTAGCACCCCTTTATCCCATGATTCTCATCCACCTTATTATGAGCATGCTTCATTTCCCTCGTCGTATCACGTGAATACACCGGCTCAGGCCAGTACTTAGCATGTTCCCACTCATCCCGAGTCCTCATTTTCTTCACCTCAACCTCGAATATTAACCCTCTCAGAGGTTAACACCATCCCTAGAAAATCCTGGGAACATGCAGACCACGCCTTAACTAGACAACTTAGAAGACACACGAGACAACTTCCCATTGACTATTCACTGCCTCGGGTGCAGGAAGATCCTTGCAATGAAGATACCTTGTTTAATGATCCTTACATGTATCAAGAAAATTCCTCTATCGAAACCACCAGACATCATGTACCTCAAGACACACCAGGATTTGAAGAGACCTTTAATTTTGACCTTGAATGTTACATACTAATTGGTGGCGTCAGAGGCAGACCTCCCTATCCTCCTAAATCCCCTCCTTACACACAAAGGAATGAGTTGGAATAAGACTCTAAGGAAGAATAGGAACACGAAAGTGAACCTGAAACCAACCCACTTTAGATAATCTTGTAACAAACCTCCAAACATGGTCAGGGATAATTCTAATCAAAACCCCCCTACCTATCAACCTTGGTTGGTCCCTAATGCATTCGTTGTAACGAGATTTGTGAATGTCATGCCTAGATATCCTAATAAATTTCTACCGAAATTGGACCTTGAAAAAAAAGAGTCGGCAAAGGACCATGTTAAGATATTATTCCTTTTAGTAATACTCCAAATCATTAGGAATGAAGATGTCTTTTTTCGTTTGTTCCCACTCACATTTGAGAACAGAGCCTCTACATGGTTCTTCTCTTTAGTGGAATCGTCTATCTCTGACTAGAGAACTTTCGAAACTATCTTCCTTAGGAATTTTGGAGAAAATAAGACACCAACAACTCTTGTCCTAAAACTGTCAAGAGTTAAAATGGATTCTAAAGAACTGGTGAATGATTACAACCAATGCTTCCTTACTCTACTGAGATGTATCCCTCGAGAATCCAAACCTATTGAATACATTTCCATCGAATTGTATACCTCTTTTCTACTAATGTCCATGGAAATTTTTTTTAAGAACGTTGAAAAATCCACCCCTGAAGAAGCCTTCCAAGAATCCCTTAAAGTTGAAAAGAACTTGATAAGTTTAAAAGGAAATTTTGGAGCAGAATCATCGAAATAAAAAGGTAAAAGTAAAACAATTGTATCCAAACCCACATAAGAGAAGAAGAATTATGATTCCATGGACATGGAGTCTCTTCAGAGAATTGTTAAGAAACTATCCAACGAGCTGATAGATTTGAAGAAGACTGGCAGAGAAGGATCTTCTAGCGAGAAGAATTTTTTTAGGTTCATCCCTAAGAAAGATAAAAACACTCCACCAACTAATAAAACCAATCTTTCTCAAACAAATGGAATTAACATGGAATATATTGTCCAAGATATGCAAGCTTGGGCAACTGAGAATATGAATGAAGTCAAGGAAGAAGAGGAGGGGAATAAAAAACAACAAGAGAATCCCCAAGAGTCATAAGAAACTTAAGAAAAACAATTAAATTCTTTCTGGGATATCTATTATGGAGGGGAAGAAGAAGAAACAAAGGAGCTACACATATCCAACAATGTTGTAACTACAATAATTTCCAGCAAGAAGACCTCGGATGACACCCCAAGTATTGCCAATCCTCGTACTCCTACCACGTCCAATACCAAACAAACATATCCCTCGGACAACACCACTCCCAATCCTTCCAAAACCACACCCTCTAACCACATAACAGTTGATCAAGCACCCTAACCTAATTCCTTACCCATGCCCCTAGCCAGGTTGGAATATCATTTCCTAGAAGATATAAAGAATACTAAATCCAACATTTCTTTGTTCGAGTTTATGAATATTCCACAAATCCAAGAAAATTTATTAGGACTTTGCAATGGAAAACTTCTATTGGCACTAAAGAAATTAACGCTAGGTAAAAAATGGGAACAACCAAGACTATCTCTTCTATCAACAGTACTCCAACTAAGAGTCGGGTGGTAATGAATGCATCCTTAATCGAACAGAGGTCCATATCTACTACCCCACCATTCCTCATTACTTTTGAAATATTCTATAGGAATGATCATAACTCTATGGTAGATTCAAGAGCTTCATCTAATGTCATGCCTCTCAAAGTCTCTGAAAATCTTAATCTAAAACCTAAACCATCTAACATTCAGATTATTCAATTAGATAGAACCCGAGCTAACTTTTTTAGGGAATTAAAAAAAAAATGATCAAGATGTCTGCTAATCCTAAGGTTCATCAAACTATTGATATAATTTTAGTAGACATACTTGATAATTATGTCATGTTGTTAAGTCAGGTTTGCTCCGCTATGTTGAATGGTTATTTCAGTACTGACTGGTCTCATTTGTGGCTTCCTTACAATGGTAAAATGAACCAGATCAAAATTGACAAAGAGAGATATATGAAACATTTAGTTACTAACCTGAATGAACCAAATGAACTAGTAATGGTTAACAACTCAATTTTGGGTAATTACTCATGTGAGACGTTTTTTGGGAATTTCACATCTGAAACATCATCCTTTATTGAATCTAACACATAATTTGAAATCCTTCATTGCACTCAGATTGTTAAGCCCAATTGTAATATAATATTCAAACTAACATTCTTCTAGTGTACAATCTAACATGATCTATGAAGATAGATTAGAGGTGCTCATTAACTCTACTAACCCCACTAACCCCACTAACCCAAAAAAAATTGAAATTTTGAAATCATTTGTTAAAACAAAGAAAGGGGAACCTGACTTGTGGACATTATTTTTTGATGGATCCAAATATTTATAAGGTGCAGGTGTTGGTTTCATATTGAAAGATCTGAAAGGAAGGAAAACGTTAATTGCATGCACACTAGAATTCCAATGCATGAATAATATTGCCGAATATGAAGCTTTATTACAAGGGTTAAGAAAGGCAGTGAATTTGAGAGATGAGAAAATTAAGGTATTTGGTGTTTCTTAAATTGTCATAAGACATGTAAGAAACACCATCCATTTTCTTTCAAGTCATTTGAAACATTATCAGTTAAAGGTATGGGAACTAATCAAGTATTTTATTGCATTTAATATTAGTTTTATTCCTAGTTCATTGAATTGTGATGTTGACTTGCTAGCGAATGTTGCATCCAGATTAATACCTTCGGACGGATTGATTCCTGATACTTTCTCTATTGAAATTTTGTACAGACCTTCAGTCCCCGACAATGTCACAAGTTGGAGAGTATTTGATGATGACCTACAACTTACAAAATCCTTACACCTCAAAGATGTTAGAATATTGTGTTTGTTTTACCATAAACAATGCTACACCATTGTCACCCAGCCATAGGCACAAAGCCACCCCGAGCACCTTAACCTTTTCTAGATAGAATGATTCTGGTAAGCCACACTAGAACCAACAAATAAACCAAGAGAGTGCACCTTCTCCAAGGTAGCACACAAATAAGAGTACCAAAAGGCTGAACAAGAGTTTGTTGCACCACTGCAATTGTTGTTTCTCCTCTTCCAGACTTGCACACTACTTCTGTTGCTCCTTCACTTCTGAGATATGCACACCAACTGAGTGAGTGTATGTGTTTTCCAAATGATATAAATTTCCATCTATTTATACTAATCTGGCTCGGTGAACATGTGTCTCTTCAAGCAAGGTCTACCTATCATTTTCTACATATAATACTTCAATATTACTTATTATGTTGAGCCGAATTGTCTTCCAAGGTTTTCACACATCTGTTTATCTTTTCTCTTGCTTCCAGAATATTTTGTTCTAGTCAAAGGTTTATCTATGAAGTTTAATACCTCCCGAAGCTACCAAAACATCAACACTCCCTCTTATCTAGGGATGTATTTAACCATGATGTCCCTTATGGTCTTCATAGCCTTGCTCGCTATGCCATGATCCTCTCATCATGGTTATGCATACCATTCTATTGGTAGAATCATTACGTCACACATGACTACACCCATGTGGACCTATCAATCTCGTCTAGGGGCCACAACCTGCTAGAGAAAACTAGAGATACACCTTGTAGTGTGTGTCACCATCATCGTCATGGGCTACACCTGCATGATGTGCTCACCTATGGATACATTGATGTTGTGAGTATCATCATTATTCATCCATATCACATGGTATGGGAAAAACCTACATGGTCTTGTAGGCTAGTAGAATAAATAGAGCTACACAGGCTATCTCATGATCACCCAAATCATATTACGAGCAACACCATCACATCCATACAGGTTCTCAACTACACCACTAGCCTACTAGACCATCTCACTGGTGTAGAAAGAACTCGGAATACCAAACCATCTCACTGGAGTAACCTACAACTCGACATAAAGCGTACAACTCAGCATGAAGCCTACAACTCAGCATGAAGGCATAAAACTCGACACCAAGGCCTACAACTCGACACAAAGTCCTACAACTCGGCATGAAGCCTACAACTCCGCACGAAGGCCTACAACTCAACACAAAGACCTACAACTTGGAACAAAGGCCTACAAGATCCTTATTTTCAAATTCTGCCATCAAATCCCTCTAACTGATAGAATCCTCGAACCATGTTTCCATATGTTGCATGCCTCTATGTATCCTGCAAAGTGTCACAAAACCTTGCTTCTTCCTTATCACCGACTCCCTCTGAAGTTTGGCTACCTCTAAGTCCTTTTAGGTCTTGCTTTTATGTGGCCACCTTCCTAGAATGTGTAGGATAACCTACCTGAAACAAGAACAACAAGAGAAAAAGTATTTCCAATATAATAGCATTTTATATAAGAACATATCAATTTCATGGTAATTCATTATAACATTACCAAGGTGTCCTTCCTGGGAACAAGAACAAGAAATATCTCCTAGAGGAGATGTTAGTTCATATTGCAATTAAGTACAATAAGAATTTATATTAATAGTACATGCTACTAAGTATTCATTTGTTCCTAGTATTAATAAAATCTAAAGGATTTCAATACTCACTTAAGCAGCAATAATAAAATTATCAAACATGATATGAAAACCTAGAGTCTGGCTATTGTTCTGCTTGAGTTGCTTTTCTTCTAAGACAAGTATTCTTTCCAACCTAGAGAGTGTGTTGTTCCTCTAAATGTATTAGATATGATATATTTTTGGCTCTATGATTGCTTCTTGGACAAAGATCCCTTCTCTTTCCATAGATTCAGATATGTAGTAGTTGTTTTTTATTGTTTCTCCTACTCCACTTTCATGTGCTTGGAAGCTCCAAAAATAAAACTCTTCATCCTTGGATTCCTACTCTTTAGTCTGTGGTTCCATAATTTTTCCCTTTGTTCTTTGCAAGGATGATTCCAATCCTTGTCTTCCATGCTCTACCAAGAGACCATGCTTCTACTGCATCACTCTGATTTCATGGAGGAAGTCATGATTGTCTTTAACTTTGACTTTGACTAGTCTAACCTTGACTTTGACCCAAAATTTCAACTTTGAATTTTTTGATGGTTGAGGGCACTAGGAGATGTACTAGGTTAGGGCACATTAGGATATCCAAGAATTATTCCAAACGCTTCACTTAAAGTGCCTGAACAATCAAGTTAAGGTTTGTTGTTGCTGCAAGATCAGAAACCCTAGCTGCAACTGCAATTGTGCTACAATGAGCTTGAGAGAGAGTTGTGAATCTACCTTCTAGTGGTTAGATTGTTCTGAAGGTGGTGTGGACCCATAACCTGTTAGAATAATGTACTCGTTTCACCATAGACAATGCTACACCATTGTCACCTAACCATAGGCACAAAGCCACCCCCGAAAACCTTAACCTTTGCTAGATAGAATTATTACAGGAAGACACACTAGAACCAACACATAAACCAAGAGAACACACCTTCTCCCAGGTAGCGCACAAGTAAGATTACCAAAAGAATAAACAAGAGTGCACTGCACCACTGCTGTTGTTGTTTCTCCTCTTCTAGACTTGTGCACTACTTATGTTGCTAATGCACTTCTAAGATATGCGCAATGTTGAGGAAAAAGGTATGGAAAACCTTATTCAAGCATTTTTAGATCTTGTCGGGCTAAGACGAGATAGTTGGGAATGTTAATCGAGGTTTATAGCCTAAAAAAAACAATCACTTAATCCAAAAGTATTAAATACAAAGGATCAAGGTTGGTTTTATGTGTTAACTATAACAGTATAAAAGAAATGAACTTAAACAAAGCTACATAAATGTGTACAAAAATTATACAAAAGTGTACATGGAAATAAAAGAAAAAGAATGAACCAGATCATTCAAACACATGTGTGATACTGAAAAAGTAATTTGATTTTTCTTTTATTTCATTGTGAGATACAAAACTGAGTTCTCTCCACAAACCCCTGTGAGGGTAGGGACCAAAGCCAAATTTAGAAGCCTTCAATGGGAACCATACAAAAAGACTCTGACAACAAGAATAAAATTGAAGCTAAAGATCTGGATTAGCTTGCCACAAAATGTTGTCACTTGACTCTGCAAGATATTCTTTATTAGTCATGAAATTCAATTCATGCACAAGCAAAATACACAGACTTCCAAAGATAAATCATACAACTTTAAAACAAGTTGTCGAAATATGTGATTCAGTTTTTGACTCCTGCTATCTTCAATAAGACCCTGTTGTCATCAGGAGGATTAAGCTTTCTAGTAAACTCAAAATGAATGGAAGTTGAAAGTATCTCACTAGTATAGAGAAAACCTTATGGTTGTAGTTCTCCTTGTATTCTCTCCCCCCTTGTCTCTTCATCTCATTGAGATTTTATTCCTTCTAATAAGTTAGGGTAGTTCAACCACTTTCTTTACTTAAGTCAAATTAGTTTAACTAATTAGTTGAGACAAGAAATAATAGTATATATAAATAAAGGTCTAATTAATAATAACTAAATAGGTGGAACCCCTTGTGACTCCCATTTCCTTCTTTTAACAATCATCAAACAATAAAATATAAAACTCAATCATTTGATTTCAAATATATCCTCCTCGCAAATCTCATTCTCATAATTATGATCAAATATTTTAAATATCAGCAAAATATAATATGACCATATCCAAAAACAATCATGTTTATGTTGTCCCAAAAAAAAATTGCCTCAATATATGCTTGTTGTCCAAAACTTTGTCAAAGTAAAAATACCGTCTTCCACATAAAAAATAACATTAACCATCATCAAAAACCATATTTACTGTGAGAGGCATTTGGCCTCTTTTCACTGTTGTCCCCTTTTGATTTTTTTGTGGCAGCCTTTGGTTAGTTGGAACCTTGAGGTTGAACTGCACTGATAACATGAAAACAATCATCCTTAAGATGAAGGTGGGAAGAAAAATATTTGGAAGATTTTTTGGATGATATGGAGGGAGTAGCTACTCCTTTTCTCTTGTCCTGCACAGGCTCGGACACATCGGATTTTAATCTTTTACTGGCATGAGATGACTTCCCGGGTGAGACATCATGATCAGCTTGGGAAATTTGACTCTTTGGTGGTGGAGGGGGTAATGGAAAATAAGTAGTAGTCCAATCATGGTGATTAACATCAGGATGGTGGACAATATCTTCCCAACCATCGTTGGCAGGCAGTTCTGGTCACTTTGATACATGAGGAGGGACTGGGATTCCAAAAAAGTTTGATGTGCTCGAAAGGGAGTTCTTTCACGTTGGGGTTGGAGGATCCCTTGGCCTACTAGGTTGATGAATATAGCTTGGAAATTATAGTTCAATTATTGTGGATCAACATCAAAATGTATGGAAAACTAAGGTCTTCTATGTGATCTTCCACTGCTTGAACCTTAGATTTTTATTTTAGAGAAGAAGTGATGGAATGAGGGTGGTATCCATAGAGTTCCATAAATGGTGTCATTTTTGTTGCAGTATGAAAGG
>JZKD02S0435547.1:198328-239655 GCA_000966675.3 Picea glauca
CACCTTGATGCCCCTTTTTCAATAATTTTTTCATGCCATTAGAGCTTATCACCTTACTGGGTTTCCCTATGATACCTCTTAACTCAATTTCTTTTCCTTCCAATGAAAATTTCATAAAAAATTCTTGAAAATTAAAATCCATTGTTCCTAATGATTGTAACCATTAGATTCCTAGTACGACATCAGCACCACCCATGGGTATATAAATCATTGGAATGTTCATTACATATTCCCCATAGTAAGATTGATCTTATTGCATTTTCTTGAGCAATTGATAGTTCCTCCATTTGCAATCATTACTTGAAACTTTAGTTTTGGATATACAAAGCAATTGAGAGCTTTGGCTAATTTATAGTGAATGAAATTATGAGTACTACCAGAATCAATTAAGACTGTTACCTTTTTATTTTTGATATATCCTTCGATCTTGAGGGTTTGAGGAGTGTTAATTCCAACCAATGCATTACACGATATCGTGGGAGTCAACTCTTCAGAAGAAATCGCATCTATGTTTTCATCTTGAGATGGTTCTTGTTCTTTTTCTTGTTCTTCTTCCATCTTTATAAGCAATGTTGTTGTATTCCCTTAACTTTTCAGCTGGACTCTTGGACTGTCCATAAGTGGACTTGAAACAATAAACCAACTCTTCCCAAGTGGAAATAATTTTGGGAGGGAGGTCAAAAAAATCTATAGCAACTTTCCCTTCGAGGGAGTTGAAAAATAGACACATGCAAGTGTCGTTATCATTGGCCCCTATGTTATTACAAGCATTAGAAAATGCTACTAGGTGTTCATTTGTGGTAACGATATTATTCCCCGAAAATTTAGGTAATTTTTCCTTAAACTTCGGTAATGGGTGAGTATTCATTGCTAGATTTAGGGGAGAGGACACGTTCCATGGGGTATTCATAGCATCTTCTTCGAACTGAAAAATCCCATATTTGTTTATCACTTTAGTTGGATTGGTAGTGGATTGAATAGGGACCTGATGGTTGTATATACTACCAATTACTGATGAAGCAAAAGTTTGGGATGAGGAGGCACCTCTGGTTCCACTACCACTACCCACAGATGTCATGTTGAAGGTAATAGGTATATGTGATGAAGGTGAACTAGCATAATTGGACAAAGTTCTTGTTAGAGCACTTTCTTGGGTTGGCAGAACGATTTTCCTCCTTCTTATTTCAAAAATAGGAGTAGTTTCAAGGGACAATCCTTTTCAAGAGAGAGATGTGAGGATTTTTGGACATGAAAAGGAAAACCAAGGATTTAGGAAAAGAGAGGTTACTATTGATTTATGGGCTTCCTTTGCCTGGCTTCCCAGCGTTCATGGATACTTATATCTCTTTCAATTATTTCCCAAGAGCATTCAAGTCTAGCACAAGTACTAGCAGTTTCTAAAATAGTGTTGGATAAGATCAAAGCAATGCTAGTTTGGTCATCAAGATCGTTTCCAATATTGGGTTGTCTTGTAACAGATGCTATCATGGAAAAGGAATCAGTCAAGGAGTACTTAGGCAAAACAGAAAAATTTGAAGACAGTTGTGAATACAATCAACCAGAGAGATATGGAAGATCTCCCCAGTATGGTCACCAAATAAATGTTGAGGAAAAGGGTATGCAAAACCTTAATCAAGCATTTTCAGATATTGTCGGGCTAAGACAAGATACTTGGGAATGTTACTTGGGGTTTATAGCCTAAAAAAACAATCGCTTAATCCACAAGTATTAAGTACAAAGGATCAAGGCCGATTTTATGTGTTAACTATAACATTGTAAAAGAAATGAACTTAAACAAAGTTACATAAATGTGTACAGAAATTATACAAATGTGTACGTGGAGATAAAAGAAAAAGAATGAACCAGATCATTCAGACACATGTGTGACACTGAAACAGTAATCTGATTTTTCATTTATTTTATTTTGAGATACAAAATTGAGTTCTCTCTATAAACCCCTGCGAGGGTAGGGACCAAATTCAAATTTAGAAGCCTTCAATGGGAACCATAGAAAAAGACTCTGACAACAAGAAGAAAATTGAAGCTAAAGATCTAAATCAGCTTGCCACAAAATGTTGTCACTTGACTCTTCACGATATTCTTTATCAGTCATGAAATTCAATTCATGCACAAACAAAAATGCATAGACTGCCAAAGATAAATCATAAACCTTTAAAACAAGTTGTTGAAATATGTGATTCAGTTTTTGAATCTTGTTGTCTTCAATAAGACCATGTTGTCATCAAGAGGATTAAGATTTCTAGTAAACTCAGAATGAATGAAAGTTAAAAGTATCTCACTAGTATAGAGAAAACCTTATGGTTGTAGTTCTCCTTCTATTCTCTCCCCCCTTGTCTCTTCATCTCATTGAGCTTTTATTCCTTCTCAATAAGTTAGGGTAGTTCAATTACTTTCTTTAGTTAAGTAAAATTAGTTTAACTAATTAGTTGAGACAAGTAATAATAGTATATATAAATAAAGGTCTAATTAATAATAACTAAATAGGTGGGACCCCTTGTGACTCCTGTTTACTTCTTTTAATAATCACCAAACAATAAAATATAAAACTGAATCATTTAATTTCAAATATATCCTCCTTGTAACTCTCGTTCTCATAATTATGATCAAATATTTTAAATATTATCAAAATATAATATGACCATATCCTAAAAGAATCATGTTTATGCTGTCCCAAAAAAAATGCCTCAATATATGCAGGTTGTCCAAAACTTTGTCAAAGTAAAAATATTGTCTTCCACATAAAAAATAGCATTAACCATCATCAAAAACCATATTTACTGTGAGAGGCATTTGGCCTATTTTCACTATTGTCCCCTTTTGAATTTTTTGTGGCAAGATTTCGCTGGTTGGAACCTTGAGGTTGAACTACAATGATAACATGAGAACAATCATCCTTAAGATAATGGCGGGAAGATATATATTTGGAATATTCTTTGGATGAGTTGGAGAGAGTGGCTACTCCTTTTCCCTTGTCCTGTATAGGCTCAGGGACATCGGTTTTTAATCTCTTACTAGCATGAGATGATTTCACGGGTGAGACAGCATGATCAGCTTGGGCAATTTGACTCTTTGATGGTGGAGGGAGTAATGGAAAATACAGAGTAGGCCAACCGTGGTGATTAACAATAGGCTCGTGGAAAATATCTTGCTAACCACCATTGGCAAGCAGTTCTAGTCACATTGATACATGAGGAGGGACTGGGATTCCGGAAAAAAAATTATGTTCTTGGAAGGGAGGTCTTTCAGGTCGGCATTGGAGGATCCCTTGGCCTACTAGGTTAAAGAACCTAGCTTGGAAAAGATGGTTCAATTCCTATGGATCAACATCAAAATGTATGGAAAATCAAGGTCTTCTATGACCCCTCTTCCAATTTCCCTTGCCTCTATTGCCTTTGCCATTACTGCCTCTACTAAAGAAACTCAACCTGAAGCAATGTTCCAATTAGTTATGAAAACTCTTGGTAGTCCATGCATGAACCCTACCTAAATAAAATCAAAGGTTGGCTCTATCATTCTCAACAAAAGCATATGAAATCAATCCATTCATCATATTACTCAAATCAATAATTAATTTCTATTGAACAGACAATGATAGGCTTATTGGGAAGATGAGGGGTTGATAATGAATGAAAAGTGGTAGCATGGACGACAACCACCAGTAGGTATTTCTCAAGCAAACACAGATGAAACTTCCATATAAAAACAATACTTCCATTTCCAATTTTCAAATACCAGTCACTTCCTTTTCCTTTTCTTTAAAAATCAACTCACTCCAATCATTACCGATTCAAAACAACTATAACCAATTTCTTCCCACTTATACAATTTATTTCTTTTATTTGCAGAGTTTTTTTTGTATGATGGACTATCAACATAGTCATTCCATTAATTAAAATAGACCATATCAAGCGCGCAATCGAGTGTAATATAGGCCAACAAATATTCAACATACAAGGATGGAATCTACTTCTAGTATTTTCTATGTGACATGTCGGGTTCAAAACCCTGGTGTTCTTTTCTTTTATTCACTATACAGCCTTCAAAACGACCAAAAACTCCCACAGGTAGTCAGCTAATGAACCAAGGTTCAATGCAAGCAAAACATATCTCAACTGTCGGGACAATCTATAACCAATTCAAAACCTAAGTTCAAGTTTACAATAGTCACGACAAGGGAGAGTAGTGTCTAAACAGCTAAGTTGGTGAGACAACTCGGCAAGCGGGGTTTGTAACATGAAACCAAAACCTCCAACAATTTTACAACAAGGTTTAACACAGTTGCTTCCAAGGTGGTCATGAGGTAAAACACAACTTTGCATTCATTCAAACTATGGAATAACATCTCGATAGGTCCACAACTCTCTCGTGAATGGAGTAGGAGGTAAAAGTAACCAAAAAAAGAACCCAAAACCCGATTGTCCCTTTTTTTTTACCAAAAAAAACGTCCAGGATTATACACAAGACATTGGTGGAAACAAAATAAATTTTCCATAAAATATCAATAGTAAGGAGAAATAATAACCATTATCCATCCCGAGCGCAACCATGACCAAATAACTTCAACATGAAGGAGCATTAAACAAACCAACTTGCAACATTTGAAACGCCAACCAAATTCATTTGCATAGACAAAGTATACATTCAAACACCATATATTTCATAAAGAAAACACTTTGCATACGAATTCTAAGAGCCAACACAAAGATTCTATCCAGAGAGAGGTTAGAATGATGAATGGAAGAGCGAGAGTCACCATACATGTGAGGAAAGCACTAAAAAGAACCAAAGACCACCACTATTTTCCCAACGGTCGAGTGAAATGGAGGCAAACTAACCAAAGAAACCAGAATGCGTGAAAAAGTGAGGGTGGTGAGCTCGAGGTGGGGTAAGAACGACGTACAGTAAATGCATGTCGCTTCTCCACCCTCTCATTAATTGCCATCAACCATAGATAGGGTGGAGCACATCCAAACTTCATTATTTTCATTAATAAAATTTAATTCAAGTCCAACATGTCACTTCCATTTTGGAAAATTGAAACAAAAACACTCCTATACCATAGTTTTACACCAACACCATGATATCATATGTCTGATATTTATTTGTAACAAGTTCCTATTTGCAAGGGTTGAATTGACCTTGAACAATTTCATAAACATAACTATTGTCCACCAAATATAACCAACACCATGAACACAATATACCATGAATGTAATATGTTATAACCAATGTGAGTGTGAGTTGAAAGTCTGAATTTTAACCATATTCCAAAGCAGATATATAGCAGTTATAACCAAAGTGCTTGTCACTTTCTTTTGACTTTCAAATTTCCAACCCTTATAATCATTGATTGCATGTGAAAAGATGGTTCAAATTCCTGTGTTTTTCTCAAACTGTAAAATGCTTCGTAAAGTTGTCATTAGCGTAATTCAAAGAAGCATTTATTTTTCACCATGATTCAAACAAGGGGGTCCCACCTATCTAGTATATTATTAAGTATATGTATATAAATAATAAGGCATTGCAATCCATTTGTAGGCAGGGCTATTACGTTGTGCTTCTCGGCATCAACACGCACCAACTGAGTGAGTGTGTATGTTTTCCAAATGAGCTAAAGTGCCTTCTATTTATACTAATCTGACCAGGTGAACAGGTGTCTCTTCAAGCAGGGCCAACCTATTCTTTTCTGCATATAATACTTCAATATTACTTATTGTTTTGAGCCGACTTGTCTTCCAAGGTTTTCACACATCTGTTTAGGTTTTCTCTTGCTTCCATAATATTCTATTCTAGTCAAAGGTTTATCCATGGAGGTTAATATGTCACATGGCTACCAAAACATCAACAAAAGATACTTTCAAAGACTCCATCATAGATGAAGGGCATCATGATCTGATGGTGAATTTAGATGCTTCTGATCAAGCTCAATAGATAAATCCACATGGTTTGGTAAACAATATGATCTCCAGGATAAATTCAAGAAAGTCACCAACTGCAAGACCAACAACTCATCAATGAAATTTGAAGTAATGAACTTGGGAACAATTACCACACCTTAAAACATTAATTTGGGGAGGAATTACTCTCTTGAAGAAAAACAATCCTACATCAAATTTTTCAAGGAATACAAAGATGTATTTTCCTAGACCTATAAAGACCTCAATATGTACGACACTAGGATCATACAACACATCATTCCCATGAATCCTCAAACAAAACCGTTTCAAAAAAAAGATGGGGAAGATGCACCCTAGTAACAAGACTCAAGTTAAAGTAGAACTAAATAAGTTGTTAGCTTCCAAGATCATATTCCCAGTCATGCACACTCAATGGATCTCCAATTTGGTACCAATGAGAAAAAAAATGGAGATATCATGCTTTGTATCGACTTCATAAACTTGAACAGAGCTTCGGAGAAAGATAATTACCTTGTGCCTCCTATGGAAAAAATTTTGCAATGTCTGTTTGGATCTGAAATGCTCTCCCTTTTAGATGGTTTTTTTTGCTATAATTAAGTACTAATTTCCCATGAATATGAACTGAAGAATGCTTTCAGGACTAAATGTGGAACATATGCATATAGGAAGATGCCATTCGCTCTAATCAATGAGGGAGAAAATTTCCAAAGATCAATCGGCATCACCTTCAAAGGTTTACTTGGAGAATGCATTGTGGTGTATCTTGATGATGTTGCTATCTTTTCTAGGGATAGAAAAGACCACATAACCCATTTGAGGAAAGTATTCAACAGATGCAGAAGATATGGTGTTTCTCTCAATCCTAAAAAAAAAAAATTGCAGTTGATGAAGGAAAATTGTTAAGGTTCATAGTCTCCAAGCATGGTATGAAAATTGAACCTGAAAGGACTGAGACTATTGCCAATATCTTCCCCCTCCCCCCCAACAACAACAAAAAATCCATGCAATCCTTCTTGGGGAGAATAAATTTTGTCAGAATATTTGTCCCTAGCTTCGCAGAAATAGTAAAACCCCTGCAAGACATGATAAATAAAAATGCACAATTCAAATGGGGATCTAAAAAAAAGGAATATTTTTATAAAATTAAAACATAATTAGCGCAAGCTCCTACACTTTTAAACCTGGATTTCAGTCAGGAGTTTATTCTCTATACCTTTGCATCGGACATTGAATTTGTAGTTGTTATAACACGGAAGAACCACAAAGGTGATGAATTCCCTTTGGCCTTTATGGGTTCTAGTTTTCATGGAGCAAAGTTAAACTACCCAAAAGTGGACAAGCAAACATATGTTGTATTCAAAGCCGTAAAATGTTTCAAGACGTTCTTGCTCAAATCAAAGACAAAGGTGATTGTCCCTTATCCCATTGTCATGAATCTCTTGGTACAAAAGGACATAGGAGAAAAAAGAGCTAATTGGATAATAGATTTACAAGAATATGACCTGGATATTAAGACTTCCAAGATTGTCAAAGGTCAAGGATTATGTAAACAGGTTTTTGAATCAATGAGAAATGAGGTACAAGAAGATGCGTTGTATCAGGCTCAAGAAATTTTTGAAAAAGAAGTTTGCTACATCCATTTTAACTTTGACCAGTGGTATTACGAAATGAAATATTATTTAACACACGGGTCAACCCCTTATTATTTTCATCCCAAGAAGAAAAGAGCCCTCATACTCAAATCAACTCTGTATCAGCTCATCCTATGAATGTTATGTAGGAAAAATTATGATGGTGTTTTTCTGAGATGTATTGAGAAAAGGGATGTTGAAAAGGTATTATCTGAACTTCATGATGGACCATCTGGTGGACACTTTGGTGGAGACACCATTGTTCACAAAATCCTTATATATGGATATTATTGGCCCACTTTGTTCAAAGATTCTCACGCATATGAAAGGAAGTGTCAAGAGCATCAGAAGTCAGTTGGGAGAGAAAAGAAAGTTGCATTCCCCCTGCAACGTGTAATTATTGAATGACCATTTCAACAATGGGGTCTGGACATGATTGGGGAAATCAATCCCAACTCTTCCCAACTGCACAAGTACATCTTAACAGCTACTAACTATTTCACCAGATGGAGTGAAGCAATCCCCTTAAAGACCATCAATGAAAAGAAGGTGACATTGTTCCTTGAATCTTATATTATCACCAGGTTTGGAATTCTTGAATCATTAGTTTTTGATAATGCCAAATAATTTTCTTCTCTGAAATTAAATGAATTTTCTCTTGAACGAAACATCGTAGTCAAATATTCAAAAAATTACTATCCACTGGGGAATGGCTTCGCAGAGTCAACTAATAAAAACTTCATTAAAATCCTCAAGAAGATTGTTAATGATCATCAAAGGAATTGGCATCTAGCCCTACAGAACTCCCTTTGGGTCGAAAGAATAACTCCCAAGTCATCTATTGGTAACTCTCCCTTCTTTCTAATCTACAGAAAAGAGTCAACTTTGCCTACCCACACTTTTCTACCCTCGTTACAACTTGCTCAATCTGTCCAAGACCAGGCTTGCCCAATAATGCAAGAAAGATTAAATATGATATTAAAACTAAAGGAAGAGAGGGAAAGAGCCAAAATGAACCTAATACACCATCAAGAAGTAATCAAAAAATAATTTGACAAGACAGTTGTGGGAAAAAAATATTTTTAGGAGAGAGATCTCATTCTCAAATGGGACAAAGCTAATGAATTCAAAGGAAAACACACAAAATTTCAGAAGTTGTGGTTAGGACCTTATCTGATTCACCAAAAAATAGGGCCTAGAACTTTCATACTTAAAACACTGGAGGGAGATGAGGAGGAGGTCCCTGTCAATGGCCAAATCCTCAAAATATACTTCTCCTGATCACCTATGGTGATATAGCTTTGTACATAGTAGGTTTCCTAGCTTTCCTTTTACTTTTTCTGAAAGTATTTCCTTCAGTTAACATTTTTCCTTCTTTTTATTATGTCTTTAGATTTGTTAAACTTTCCTTGTGTCTTTTTCAATCTTGAATAACTTGTTGGTCACCTTTCTAGATCAATCTTCCCCTTTCACAACAAAGACTCAAGGATATCTGATCGAGTCAACATGTTTTCCTGTAAATATATTTTCATATTGAAGTGACCAAACTACCTTGTGATCAAATGTTTATCTGGATGATTGATGGTTGTATCGAAAAAAGGAATTGGTTCATCTATGTAAAGAGAAATCTTTGAACCAATAAACTCAACATATTTAGGCAATTCACAACAGTTATCATCAATCATGTGACACCTAAAAGGTCCTTGATTCAAGTGTCTTCTGCATAATTCATGTGATACTCCCTTGAATATCCCTCAATCTAATTACATCTATGATTCATATTTATGGACCCACGAGCATAAATAATCAACCGAGACTAGCATATCAAAGTAACTCTTGCATCAACCCACTTCCTATTCACCCATATTGAAAAAGTGATACATAAATTACATATCTATAAGGTGAATGAAAAAAAGATAAATCTTCATGAAGTCGAAAGCATTATTAATAGTGTGGGAAGTGAAAGTAAAATCGTCGGGGCTATGGATGCTCACTGGCAATGGGACCATGCTTGTATGATGTCGAGGCAACTTCGTCAAGATTATGGACGCTCGCTAACAGCGAAGCAATTCCATGAAAGGGAGATGAGGAAAACATTTCAGTCTATAAACAATCAAGAATCACTCCTATGTGGTTCCATTCCCATGTAATCCTTGTGGACATGAAAAATTAAGAATGATCCCATTCATTTTCACAAGAATTATGTGGAATATCATTTGTAACAGGTCACTTTCCTACCTTGCTCTCGGGCTAGATGATGTGGGGTCTGCAATCTATGCATTATTAAAAAATTGTTTAAAGATAAAATTGTACACTAATTTGGTTGAAGTTATTTTCTTTTGGGATCAGAGATAATTGGTTCTTCCCAGTAAGTCACCATTTATTGTGGCTCACCACCACAATAGCCCATTTTCGAAGAAAATGGGTTCCCCTATTCTAAAATTTTTACAAGGCACTAAGGTCAGAAATCCTTTCACAAGATCATCAACTCTTAAAGAGGTTGTTGAAGTACAAGTCCTTCCAAAGGCTTCTATTCTAAATAATAAGAGAGATAAAGGAAAAATCATTGAGAAGCCTATTGAGATGGTAGATGTAGTACCTGTGCAGCAGGAAGATGAAGATAAAGACATAAGGAAGACTGTTGAGACTGTCAACATCACCACTCCACCTAGCAATCAGACCTTCAAAAGATTGATTAAACAACTCAGGGAAGCTAGGAAGGAGGTGGCTCGTATGAAATCAAAAGGCCTATCTAAAAGGATTAAAATGAAGGAACTCATGGATGGCTACAACCACACTCTTGATTTAGCAATATTTGTAGCAAGAAGAGCCTAGCCTCTCCATATGCAGCTCAAGAACCTTTATAGGCAAAACAAAGACTTTCAGTCTCTGAATAGAAAGCTCAAAGCAGAGTTGCAACAATTCAAAGATGAGGTGGCTCAGAGAAATTTGAATGTGTTGGTTGAGGCTTCCATTGAGAAGGAGAAACCAGTAGTTAAGAAAATCACACTTCCAGTGAAGAAGCCTATTACTACAAAAGGAAATCATGTTGATGTGCCAAAAGGAAGTCTTTCTTCCACAAGAAGGAGTGTCAGCTTGATGAAGTGATTGGTAAAAGGTAAGCTCCATTTTTTAGAATGGCCTCTTTTTGAAGGATAAGTGCTTGAGGAAGTATTATTTTTTACCACTTATACAAGCTTTACAGGCTCCTATCAAATCTAGCTCAAGGTTTTTATGTTGTTCAAAGAGTTAATCTATTCATACAGAAATAGAACAGACATTTTGTAGTGCTATGGTGCTATGGAATTGTCTAATTCGCAAATACTATGATTCTGCTACCTACAGTGCTACCAAATCTCCTAAGACTGGTGTAGCGATGGCGCTACGAATTCCATAGGGTGCTACCTATTTGTTTTGATGTTGGGCACTACACATTTAGCAGGACCAGTTTAGAATTGGCGCTAACGAATTGCGCACACAGATACATAGGCATGGCGCTACTGAATTTTACACAGAGACTAGAATTACACAGGCTTTGGCGCTACCGAATTTCATACAGAGACCAAACTTTACACAGAGATACACAGGCTTGGTGCTACCCATTCTGCAGACCTATTTTGGAGGTTGCGCGATGAAATTTGCAAAAGAGTTTTGTGGAGGCTCTACAAAAGCTCTCTACCCAGAGCGCTACCAAATGACGCTACCAACAGGTAGCTGGAATCAAGGGGTTCGAGTTATCATCCTTGTGAGTGGTTGATGATGTGGAGAATGGCTGAGATAGTAGCTGGCAACATGATGACAACTTACAACCTATGCAAGACACTTGGCATGCAAGCAGATGCACATCAATGAAGATCAAGTCAGTTTAAAGTTGGTTGGATCAATGGCCAACATTTTCCCTTTTATAGCATATTTTTTAGCTTATCTTTTAGATGAAATAACTATTTGGAGAATTTTATGGGAGGAAGGCCAGCTCGCACCTCCAGTTGTTGCCTTCCCTTTTTGTTATAAATAGAAAATCCAAATGCTTTAGTAGGTTCGAATGGTTGAGCTAGGCTCCCTTATTATAAATTTTGATGAAACATACTGGTTCTCTAGTTATGTACTTGATTTGAGACTTCTTGATTAATATAAGTTAGATTTCTTATTCCATTTTATTTGCCTCTGATACTGAAGTATTCGTGATTGAATGATTTAGACGATTTGTTGTAGCTATATTATGATGAATGTTTGATTATAGTATTTTTATGATGTTCTTCAGTTTCCTTAAACTTTGAATTCAAGAAGATCTTGTGTTTGAGTTTTTCCTCCTTAGGCTGCTTGAAGACCTGATATCCATAGAAAAACTCTACATTTCCCTCACCAAAGTCTTCCTTCTATTCACCTTTACTCCCACTTACTGACTGAAGTTGATAAAGACCTCAATTGCTTGTGCATGCTAGCCTAGATTTCTGAGTTAGAACATTATTATCTTGAGTCTTATCCATTTTACCTCTTTAAAATCATTTACATTTAAATATAACCTGATGGGTACTGGGCTTACCTTCTATGCAATCCGAGTGTGATTCCTAGTGCTAACATTCTTGGCGTCGTTGTCGAGGAACGAGTTGAAGACATTTCCCTGGGATTGAATGACAAAGATTATTGATTCTGAAGGTGCATTAGAACTCAGTACATCAAAGATTGTAGCTTGCACCTGGTGACTCTATTATTTCAGTTGTGGCTCCTAAAGGCAGACACACGAGGTCAACTCCACAACTACCCTTGGTTCCACTTGAAGCTGACCCAGAGAAGATAATCAAAAAGCGAAAATCTTCTCGAGAAATTTTTTCTGTTGTTTCCACAAGTACTTATGGTCAGTTGCCTGATTCCACTCTTAATACTCCAATTGTTATATCTTCCTTTGCCTTCTGTTGAAGTATCTAAGAATCTAAATTTTGAAAATTTCTTTGTTGAATACTCCTCTTTTGACCCTGACTTGAAAGAAGAAAATTTTGAAATTCTTGCCTCCCCTAACATTGTGAAGTGGTTTAGACTTGAGAGTCTTGAATATTTCCCTACCTTAGGCTTTACTACTCCTCCTCCTGTCAAAATTTCTGCAGCCAAAGACGAGTGTTGGGCACGAGATATGATCAATTTTATGACAGTTATTAGACACTTTTGCCGAATGTACATATGTGTTTTTCATGTTTTGGAGAAGCTTTTTGAAGAATTTTATGCTTAAACGGTATGATCTACACTAGGTATGCATGATTCGTGTTTGATGTCAATATTGAGTATAATTCATCACGTTTGATGTTCCCAAAGATCTAATTCACGTTTTGCTGGTGTTATAGGGCAAAAACGCATCATGTTTCTGCTTCCAACACTCCTTCCAGTAATCGATTCAATACATGCTCCGACACCTCGTCCAACACTGCGTCTTGCACAAAAACGGTGGGTGATTTGGCGGTTATGGTATTGGAGGCCAGTGGTGGGCGAATCAGGAACATGGGTTTTTCTCGTGCTTATCTGATCCAGCTACTGAACTCTTGACAACTCAGTTTAGGTTGTTGAGCAGGGTGATTATTGGCTCGCTATATTTCGGCAGTTAGGGCACCATTAATGTAATTTGTCATTTTTAGAAGTGGTTCGAACCTCCTGTGGTTGATCACTTGGTCCGTAAATCTTATAAATACCATTGTAGTGGTCATACAATAGAAGGAGCAGTAGAGAAAGTAGAGGATAGAGATAAAAACTTTTTCCTCTGTTTTTGCATTTTTCAATTGCCACAATTGTATAAAACTGTGTTTCTACATTTTAATTCAGAATTCTTTTTGCTGAGCTTGTGGTGTGCTTTTAGGGAGTGACCACGACATGCTGGGGGGCCCACCAGCAGTCTGGTAATTGTCCCATATGTTGTTTCTACATTTCATAGCTTAGACATCTCTGTTTTTCATTTCATGTACATGTATTGCTATCTTTCTTTTTAAAAGAAGCATAAAATACAACTTTGTTCTACTATGTTTTAATTCTCATTTTAAATCAAATTTCAAAAGTATAAATGAAATACAATCTAACATCTAATGGCACACAGGGTTAGCAGATGAATTTGCAAATTTGTCTCTATCTTTCTTTTGCAATAAAATTTGTTGTTGTAGCTTAATGGTTTAGTTCTTTTGCAGGTTAGTATAAAGGTGTGTGTTAATATGCATTGACTTGATAGATAGAGGTGAATTTGCAAATTCATCTGCTAACCCCATGTGCCATTAGATGTTAGATTGTATTTCATTTATGCTTTTGAAATTTGATTTAAAATGAGAATTAAAACATAGTAGAACAGAGATGTATTTTATGCTTATTTTAAACAAGGTTTTGGTGGATGGATAGGGTTAATTTCAGTCTTTTTAATTGTAGAATTTGCTTAACCAATTGTTAGTCAATACATGCATTAGTTTACTTTTTATATGCCATGTTTTAATTCTGTTTTCAAGCATTTTCCTTATCGTATTTTGAATTGTTAAGATAAATGTAGTATAGTTTCACTTTATGTATTTTCTTTCCTAGAATTAAATTGCAATTACAATTCTTAGTTAATGCTTGAGTTTAAGTATGAATTTTGCTTACATGGTGGAGAAGTACAATGATGATCTTGTTATATTGTTGATTATTAATAAATGAATATGCAAGGTAATTGATGATTTTTTTTTCATGGCTAAATTCTCGTTGGATTGTTTGATCCATACCTTTCACTTTGCTATTGAGATCAGTGTTGAACTTATACCACTTGAGTTATCCTTTGTTGTCAAGTGCCATCGAGATATCATATGATACCGGAGACATTCACACAACCACCAACACTATATTTGAGTTTTCATAGGTTAAAAGATAGTTTTCCTGTTTTCATAGGTTAAAGCATAGTTTTGTTGCTTTCATAGATTAAAAGATCTAGTTTCCTGCTTTCATAGATTAGAAGATATAGTTTCTTGCTTTCATAGCTTAGAAGATAGTTTTATTGCTATTGTAGGGTAGATAGTCTTTTGCTTTGATAGGTTAGAGAACAGTTTGCTTATCATAGATTAAAGATTAGTTGTTAGTTCTTCTTGTTTTCAATTAAATAAATTTCCTTTCATGAATTAGAAACAGTTTTGAATTAAGAATATAGTTCACTTTCCTCTTAGGCTAGATAGTTGTTCAATGAGAAGTTTTAATTTGATTACTTGCAGTAGAAGTTGTCTTAGAGTAGTTAGTTGTCTATTTTCTTTAATAGGTTAGCTAGTTGTTTTGCTTGTCTATTTGCTTTAATAGGTTAGTTAGTTGTCTTTGCTTACTTGTTTGCTTGCTTTAGTAGAATAGTTGTTTGCTTGTTTATTGATTTTATTTCATAGGGTATCTGCTCATTGAATGTAGGTTGGCAAGTTAAAATAGTTTGCTTTGGTTATTTGCTTATTGTTATGCTTAAATAGTTGTTTATTGCTTATTGTTGAACTAGTTTGCTTCAAGTAGGGTTTTCACTTGTTTTCTTAGAACTATCCATCGATCCTTGGCCCAAAAGTACTTAGGTTATATAGTTTCAAGTTTCTTAGTAGGGTTTTCTCATTAGATAGCTTTGCTTGAATAGATTAGCCCTTAGATAGCTACCTTCCTTAGTTATACTATACTACTACCAGCCCTTCTACCTTTGGAATATATTTTTCTACAACTCTAAGTTTACTTACCCCAGGTTGACAATTTAATTGAGGGTTTTTAGTGTGTTTTTAGTGCATATAGCACACCCATCATTTTTGGCGTCGCTACCGGGGAGTTGTCTCAAGGTAGGAAATAGTTAGGAGATAGATCATTTCTAGACCTTAGCATTATATTAGTGGCGGGGGAACTTTAAGACGAGAAGTAAGAACCTGCGCATCTTCTATTGCAAGCTCCCCCAAACCCAATGGTAGTTTTTATTTTTGTTTTTGTTTTCTTTCATGAATAGACCTAGAGACCCAAAAGGTAGATACATTAAATCTAAATTAAACCTTTCAACCAAGGTTCCTTCCAACCTTTTTTTGGGGGGGAAGGAACGTTCCACTCATAAACTCCCTAGACCGATATCGAAAAACAGGTGTTAGCTCAACCCAAAGAGCTAAAATTGTCTCCGAAGAGACTAAGACAGGGAGCACTAGACAACATAAAATTGAAGCACCAATAATAGTGGGATAGGAGGCAAGACCACTCGAGACTTCCACAGATCCAAGCAATACAACCTTTTTTTTCTTACCACCATCAGGAGATCATAACCTTGTGGACATCATCTTTGTGTGAACCAAGTTTTATCAAATGGCAAGATGAACTCAGAAGTAACTTTTAGCCCGAGGGAACTTTCTCAAATCCTAGCAATAGCTGGGATCTCTTCTTTTCAAGAATAACACATCTTGACAATAGCGAAAAAATTGAATACCTCTCCAGAAATATTAGAAGAATCAAGGTCGTATGAGCTACAAAATGATTTTCCTTTCCAAAATGTGAAGGAAACTAAGAAAATAATGGACTACACCTAGTAGAGAGCAATCATTAAGACATGAGATTGAGGAGTTCTCAACATCCATCTCATTAGATCCTTTATGCACTTTAAAAAGCAATCATCTAGAAGAAGAGGATCTGCATAGCATGATGAAGGAGAGCATAGAAATTATTGTTGATGAACATCAAGATTACATTGAAATTTGGTTTCAAGAGGTCATCAATCCACAATACTATTCTCTTCTTCAACACATTATGATGCCCAAACAAGTAGGTTGGTTGGTTCTTCATATCCAGGTAATCATTGCAGTAACTTTTTCATATATGGATATGAGTATGTTTCTTAGATTGCTCCACACATGGTTACATTGGAAGAGTTCTTACACTTGAACAACAATTTTCCCTTTCTTTTTAGGTAGGGTAGGATAGTAAATAAAAGTTGCATGTTGTTAGTTTAGCTTAAAGTCTAGTGCAGCCTCATTTTAAATTTTCTTTTAATAAAAGAACTATGTGATACATGTTCCTATGACTTGATCTCATTGATCTCATTAGTTTTAGAGCGTGGTTTTTGCAAACAGTTTTAGAGATCTCTATAGGTATTTATATCACCGAGGGTAGACAATTCCAAGGAAATATAAAAGAAGGATTTTCTTCAAAAACATTGCTATATTTGAACCTTGTTGTCTGCTAAGCATCAAATGAATAATGACTTGATGTAATTAACCATATTTTTGCAAAGACTTTCATCTTTTATTTCTTAAGGCATTCTAAAAAGAAGCTTCTCTTGAAAATATTCACCACTATATAAGGAAGTGATACCGTAACCATCAAGCTTAGAGGTATCTCGTAGAGTTTTCCCAAGAAACCTGATTAAGTGAGTAAAGTATATTTATTAAAGAGTAACAAGGAGGTATGATTAGCAGTTAGTCATGGAAACATTACAATAACTTACAAAAGAAGAAAGTGAGTTGAGCCTAGAGATACCTTTCTGTTCTTTCTCAATGGTACCATCCACTACACACTAAATAGCTTGATTACATCATATCTTAAGATAGGCCACGTCTGCTTAAGTACCCTTTACATTAGGACAATCACTAAGGAATATATATAACGGAAAGTCATCCTCTAACATAAATACCATCCCAATAAAAGGAAAGAAAAAGTTGTTTTCAAAGTTGTCCCCCCATATTCTTGCATAAAGCAATTTTATACTAAAATCTTAAAAGATGGAGGGCCAGTCTATGAGGGTGTAAGAGGCTAACCCATTGGGATACTGAACAGGTCTGTTGGAAGTGGGTACCAGCCTATGGTATGACTATGTAAACCCATCAGAGTACTAAACAGGATTGCTGGCAGCGAGGCATTCTACCTAGCGAGGATGGTAATCTGACAAAAAATAAATAATAAATTTAAACGTGTCCTGATGTATGGCATTAATTGCAAGACAAAGCTGACATGAAGTATGTATGGTTAAGCTAAGGTTAATGAACTCCATAAACTTGCCATTGGGACCTAACTCTGAGACTATCTTGAAACTCTCTTGCCTACCTCTTCTTATCTATATATAGGATCTCTTATCCTATAGATGGGAGCATCTTTTAACCGTCTCATCACACCAATCTGTGAAATTTATCTCTACACTTAACAAGCTGTAAATCTTTGGCTATTGGGAGAACTGACTGGTTTCCTATATTTTTTATTGTGAGGTGGCATAATACTTAGGTTTGGGGGAGGGGTTCATGAGTTGACAAATGATAACATTGCCTAGAAGAAGTAAATCTTTGTAAAAATTTTGTATTATTTTCATGATACAGGTTATTACATCAGCATTCATTTTATCTTGAAGTGCTAAACTCCTGTGTGCTATAAATTGTTGTATATTTCCTTAACAAACCACTATGTTGGCTTATTTTTGTTACATGTTGTTCATTGTAGGTTTGACATTACATTTTTGTTACAGGATGTTCATTGTAGGTTTGACATTACATGTTCTATGCAAGTGGATTGAGTGAGCATGGTGGCAAAATCAACAACAATGGAATACTCTTAGCCTGCCTCAACTCTTATTCACTATGTTTGTGGCCTCTCAGGAATCAATTTCCTCAGCCACAAAGATCCCAAGAGTTGGAGACCGCTCATTTAAACACCACTAGTTGCAAAGAGAAAGCTATAACAAGGTTTTCAAAACCAAATTTCAGAACATCTATGGAGCTAAGGGATACTCCAAGGAGTGGATAAAAGAGGAGCTAATCAACCCTTTCATAGTCATCACCAAATTGATTACATGTGAAGAGTCTAGAGAAGATGTCTTCCCAAGTGAGGAAGGTTGTAACCAATCCCCAAGAAGCCTATTGCTAATTCATGGAATGAGGACGTGCCATATCTTAAGTCTAGGGGGAGTTTCCTGAGCTAAAAATGCTAATCATTGCCTATTTGTATAGAAAATCCATGAGAAGAGAAAGTAGGATTTCTATCAAAATTTTGTCATACTGTCTTTTTTACAAAGTCTTGGGATATTATATCAACAGTTGTTTGTATTTGTATGCTAAATTTCATATTGCTGACATCATTGTGTGTGTTATAAGCTCCTGTGCATTTTTATGTTTATGCTATAGAAGACTGCTTATACTTAACTACTCTTTGTGACAAATACAAAGCGATTACAACTGCTAAATACTTATTGTCATCTGTATTCCAAGCTTATGAAAAGAGGATCAGTTGTTTGAATTGTTACATATTGATGACAGGCAATAACAATTCTCCTGTTCATCATGACTTCTAGTACAAACCAAGCCTTTTGTTAGTATCTGTCAGTTTTGTCAGTTACCAGTGATCAAATTTACTCTTTCATGTGATTGATAGGGATATTAGGTCAAATTGTTATATTTTCAAAATAAAATTTGGCATCTCTTGGTTGTAAAATGGTCATTGGTGTGTCTAGGTGTCATTACTACTCCCTCCACTCATCCAATGTCATAAATTTTCATCATGGTCATGTCATCATTTCTTGTCATAAATTTTCAAATGATTATCTGGGTCAAAGTTCTACTTTAAAATTGGTTTCTGAAATAAGGAAGATGAATTTGACAATATTGAAGGAGGTTTTTGTCAATAATATAACAAGGAACAAAAACCTCCTTAATTTTATGCATAGGTGTTATCATTTGAGATAAATTCCCCAAATACAGTTGCTATAGGAGGGTTTCTGCACATTTGGATAGTTTGACTTCAAGTCAGTTTTTCAGAGGTTTGGAGAAGGCATTTGCATTGACTAATGGTTCCCTTGTGTAGAATACATCATAAAATTTCCACCCATACCACTTTAAGCCCAAAAATCCTCTGGGAAGGCCTCCAAAATCCCTATCAAATAACATGTTGCGCTTATGCTAAGAGCACGTTGCGCTTCTGCAACTTTTGAGTAACCAACTTCAAGCTAGGATTATGAACAAATGGGAAAGTAATTTTGAAACCTGGAGGAGGTTTTTGTTCATAACATACCAAAACACAATAACCTCTCTCATTTTTAGAATATAATTTATTTTTTGGGATATATTCTATAATATTAGAGGTCTGTGCTTTCAAAAAATAAAACACTTTGTTTTTCCTGTTTTAGTCATATTTTATTTTCGTGTTTTCCTAAAAACTAGAAGTTAAATTTTGAAAACAAAGAGAGGTTTTTATAAAGGACATATTAAAAAACAATAACCTCTCTCAGTTTCTAAATATACTTTATGGTTTTGGATATATTCAATTCTCTTAGAGGCCTAGTTTTTCAGGAAATAAAACACTTTCTTTTCCTGTTTTAGTCATGCTTTCTTGGCATGTTTTACTAACAACTGAAAGTGAATTTTTGAAAACCAAGAGCGTTTTTTGTCAAGAACATATTAAAAAACAAAAACCTATCTTAGATTTTATACAGGTTTTAATTTCTTGTAGTTACAGGTGTCACTTTGATACCTATTTTTCACAAGTTCGCTAGGCCAGAATTGTTGCACTTATGGGAAGTCACTTTTGGAACTAATTTTGCAGAGGTAAAATTGTTGTTTTTAATGGTTTAAAGGATCAAGGGTATAATATACATCTCAATTTTTCCTCACATGTCATCAACAGCCTCCAAAAACTCCAAACCATCTAGTTCAAACTTAGAGAGCATGAAACACTGAGTTGTCATTTACGCCATGATAACGTTGTCCTACAAGCCAAGATGAATTCTCTACAGCATTAGGTTGATGATATTACTACCACCAATAATAATCTCTGGATGCAATTGAAACACCACAAAAATCTTAAGTCAAAATCCCCCAGGCAAGAGGGAGAAGCTTCTAAAGATAATCCACCCCCTCCTTCACAAGTTTAGTCATAAAGGGCAATTTATTTTTGTTTGCAGTGGGACCTGCAAAATCTTAGGTGTGGGGGTATTGTTGGGACCAAGATATGATCAATTTTATGACAGTTATTAGACACTTTTTTCGAATGTACATGTGTTTTTCATGTTTTAGAGAAGAATTTTGAAGAATTTTATGTTAAAACAGTATGATCTACACCAGGTATGTATGATCCGTGTTTGATGTCAATATTGAGTATAATTCATCACGTTTTATGTTCCCAAAGATCCAATTCACATTTTTCTAGTGTTACAGGGCAAAAACGCATCACGTTTCTGCTTCCGGCACTCCTTCCAGTACTCGATCCAGTACCCGGTCTGACACCTCGTCCAGCACTGCGTCTTGCACAAAAACGGTGGGCGATTTGGCAGTTATGGTATTGGTGGCCAGTGGTGGGCGAATTAGGAATGCAGGTTTTTCTCGTGCTTATCCCCTCCAACTACTAAATTCTTGACAACTTAGTTTAGGTTGTTGAGCAGGGCGATTATTGGCTCGCTCTATTTCGGCAGTTAGGGCACCATTAATGTAATTTGTCATTTTTAGAAGTGGTTAGACCCTCCTGTGGTCAACCACTTGGTCTGTAAATCTTATAAATACCATTGTAGTGGTCATACAATAGAAGGAGCAGTAGACAAAGTAGAGGATAGAGATAAAAACGTTTTCCTCTGTTTTTGCATTTTTCAATCGCCAGAATTGTATAAAACTGTGTTTCTACGTTTTAATGGTGAATTCCTTTTGTTGAGCTCATGGTGTGCTTTTAGGGAGTGACCACGACTTGCTAGGGGGCCCACCAGTAGTCTAGTAACTGTCCCATATGTTGTTTCTACATTTAATAGCTTAGACATCTCTCTTTTTCATTTCTTGTACATGTATTGCTATCTTTCTTTTGCTATATAATTTGTTGTTGTAGCTTAATGGTTTAGTTCTTTTGCAGGTTAGTATAAAGGCATGTGTTAATATGCATTGACTTGATAGATAGAGATGAATTTTCAAATTCATCTACTAACCCCATGTTCCATTAGATGTTAGATTGTATTTCATTTATGCTTTTGAAATTTGATTTAAAATGAGAATTAAAACAGATTAGAACAGAGTTGTATTTTATGCTTTTTTTAAACAAGGTTTCGGTGGATGGATAGGGTTAATTTCAGTCTTTTTAATTGTAGAATTTGCTTAACCAGTTGTTAGTCAATACATGCATTAGTTTACTTTTTATATGCCATTTTTTAATTCTGTTTTCAAGCATTTTCCTTATCGTATTTTGAATTGTTAAGATAGATGTAGTATAGTTTCACTTTATGTATTTTTTTTCCTAGAATTAAATTGAAATTACAATTCTTAGTAAATGCTTGAGTTTAAGTATGAATTTTGCTTACATAGTGTAGAAGTACAATGATGATCTCGTTATATTGTTGATGATTAATAAATGAATATGCAGGGTAACTGATGATTGTTTTTGTCATGGCTAAATTCTCATTGGATTGGTTGATCCATAACTTTCACTTTGCTATTGAGATCAGTGTTGAACTTATACCACTTGAATTATCCTTTGTTGTCAAGTGCCATCGAGATATCATACGACACCGGAGACATTCACACAACCACCAACACTATATTTGAGTTTTCATAGGTTAAAAGATAGTTTCCTGTTTTCATAGGTTAAAGGATAGTTGTGTTGCTTTCATAGGTTAAAAGATCTAGTTTCCTGCTTTCATAGATTAGAAGATATAGTTTATTGCTTTCATAGCTTAGAAGATAGTTTTATTGTTGTTGTAGGGTAGATAGTCTTTTGCTTTGATAGGTTAGAGAACAATTTGCTTATCATAGATTAAATATTAGTTGTTAGTTCTTCTTGCTTTCAATTAAATAGATTTCCCTTCATGAATTACAAATAGTTTTGAATTAAGAATATAGTCCACTTGCCTCTTAAGCTAGATAGTTGTTCAATGAGAAGTTTTAATTTGATTACTTGTAGTACAAGTTATCTTAGAGTAGTTAGTTGTCTATTTTATTTAATAGGTTAGCTAGTTGGTTTGTTTGTCTATTTGCTTTAATAGGTTAGTTAGTTGTGTTTGCTTACTTGTTTGCTTGCTTTAGTAGAATAGTTGTTTGCTTGTTTATTTACTTGCTTTCATAGGGTAGTTGCTCATTGAATGTAGGTTGGCAAGTTAAAATAGTTTGCTTTGGTTATTTTCTTATTGTTGTGCTTAAATAGTTGCTTATTGCTTATTGTTGAACTAGTTTGCTTCAAGTAGGGTTTTCACTTGTTTTCTTAGAACTATCCATCGATCCTTGGCCCAAAAGTACTTAGGTTATATAGTTTCAAGTTGCTTAGTAGGGTTTTCTTATTAGATAACTTTGCTTGAATAGATTAGCCCTTAGATAGATACCTTCCTTAGTTAGACTATACTACTACCTACCCTTCTACCTTTGGAATATATTTTGCTAAAACTCTAAGTTTACTTACCCCAGGTTGATGAATTAATTGAGGGTTTTTAGTGTGTTTTTAGTGCATATAGAACACCCATCACTTTTGGCGCCGTTGTCGGAGAGTTGTCTCAAGGTAGGAAATAGTTAGGAAATATATCATTTCTAGACCTTAGCATTATATTGGTGGCGGGGGAACTTTAAGACGAGAGGTAAGAACCTACGCATCTGCTATTGGAGGCTCCCCCAAACCCAATGGTAGTTTTTGTTTTTGTTTTTGTTTTCTTTCATGAATAGACCTAGAGACCCAAAAGGTAGATACATTAAATCTAGATCAGACCTTTCAACCAAGGTTCCTTCTGACCTTTTTGGGGGAAGGAACGTTCCACTCATAAAATCCCTAGACCGATATCGAAAAACAGGAGTTAGCTCAGCCCAAAGAGCTAAAATTGTCTCTTAAGAGACTAAGACAAGGAGCACTAGACAACAGAAAATTGAAGCACCAATAATAGTGGGATAGGAGGCAAGACCACTCAAGCCTTCCGCGGAACCAAACAATATAACCTTTTTTTTCTTACCACAATCAGGAGATCCTAACCTTGTGGACATAATCTTTGTGTGAACCAAGTTTTATCAAATGGCAAGATGAACTCATAAGCAACTTTAAGCCTGAGGGAACTTTCTTAGATCCTAGCAATAGTTGGGATCTCTTCTTCTCAAGAAGAAGACATCTTGACAATAGCGAAGAACTTGAATACCTCTCCAGAAATATTAGAAGAATCAAGGTCCTATGAGCTACAAAATGATTTTCCTTTCCAAAATGCGAAGGAAACTGAGAAATTCTGGACTACACCTGGTAGAGAGCAGTCATTAAGACCTGAGATTGAGGAGTTCTTAACATCCATCTCATTAGATCCTTTATGTACTTTAGAAATCAATCATCTAGAAGAAGAGGATCTGCATAGCATGATGAAGGAGAGCATAGAAATTATTGTTGATGAACATCAAGATTACATTGAAATTTGGTTTCAAGAGGTCATCAGGCCACAATACTATTCTCTTCTTCAACACCTTCTGATGCCCAAACAAGTAGGTTGGTTGGTTCTTCATATCCAGGTAATCACTGCATTAACTTTTTCATATATGGATATGAGTATGTTTCTTATCTTTCTCCGCACATGGTTACATTGGAAGAGTTCTTACACTTGAATAAAAATTTCCCCTTTCTTCTTAGGTAGGGTAGGATAGTAAATAAAAGTTTCATGTTGTTAGTTTAGCTTAAAGTCTAGTGTAGCCTCATTTTAAATTTTCTTTTAATAAAATAACTATGAGATACATGTTCCTATGACTTGATCTCATTGATCTCATTAGTTTTAGAGTGTGGTTTTTGCAAACAGTTTTAGAGATCTCTATAGGTATTTGTATCACCGAGGGTAGACAATTCCAAGGAAATATAAAAGAAGGATTTTCTTCAAAAACATTGTTATATTTGAACCTTGTTGTCTGCTAGGCATCAAATGAATAATGACTTGATGTAATTAACCATATTTTTGCAAAGACTTTCATCTTCTTTTTCTTAAGGCATTCTAAAAAGTGGTTTCTCTTGAAAATCTTCACCACTATATAAGGAAGTGATATCATAACCATCAAGCTTAGAGATCTCTCATAGAGTTTTCCCAAGAAACCTAAGTAAGTGAGTAAAGTATCTTTATTAAAGAGTAACAAGGAGGTATGATTAGCGGTTATTCATGGAAACATCACAATAACTTACAAAAGAAGAAAGTAAGTTGAGCCTAGAGATACCTTTATGTTCTTTCTCAATGCTACCATCCACTACACACTAAATATCTTGATTACATCATATCTTTAGATAGGCCACATCCGCTTAAGTACCCCTTACATCAGGACAATCACTAAGGAATTTATATAACTGAAATTCATCCTCTAACTTTAATACCATCCCAATAAAAGGAAAGAAAAAGTTGTTTTCAGAGCTGTCCCCCCATCTTCTTGCATAAAGCGATCTTATGCTAAAATCTTAAAAGATGGAGGGCCAGTCTCTGAGGGTGTAAGAGGCTAACCCATTGGGATACTGAACAGGTCTGTTGGTAGTGGGTACCGGCCTGTGGTATGACTAGGTAAACCCACCAGAGTACTAAACAGGCTTGCTGGCAGCGGGGCATTCTACCTAGCGAGGATGGTAATCTGACAAAAAATAAATAATAATTGTAAACTTGTCCTGATGTACGGCATTACTTGCAAGACAAAGCTGACATGAAGTATGTATGGTTAAGCTAAGGTTAATGAACTCCATAAACTTGTCATTGGGAACTAACTCTGAGACTATCTTGAAACTCTCTTGCCTACCTCTTCTTATCAATATTTGGGATCTCTTATCCTATAGGTGGGGCCATCTTTTAACCGTCTCGTCAGACCAATCTGTGAAATTTATCTCTACACTTAACAAGCTGTAAATCTTCGTCTATTGGGAGAACTGACCGATTTCCTATATTTTTTATTGTGAGGTGTCATAATACTTAGGTGTGGGGGAGGGGTTCATGAGTTGAAAAATGATAACATTGCCTAGAAGAAGTAAATCTTTGTAAAAATTTTGTATTATTTTCATGATACAGGTTATTACATCAGCATTCATTTTATCTTGAAGTGCTAAACTTCTATGTGCTATAAATTGTTGTATATGTCCTTAACAAACCACTCTGTTGGTTTAATTTTGTTACAGGTTGTTCATTGTAGGTTTGACATTACATTTTTGTTAGAGGATGGTCATTGTAGGTTTGACATTACATGTTCTATGCAAGTGGATTGAGTGAGCATGGTGGAAAAATCAACAACAATGGAACACTCTTAGCCTGCCTCAACTCCTATTCTCTATGTTCGTGGCCTCTGAGGAATCAATTGCCTCAGCCACAAAGATCCCAAGAGTTGGAGACCGTTGATTTAAACACCACCAGTTGCTAAGAGAAAGCTATAACAAGGTTTTCAAAACCAAATTTCAGAACATCTCTGGAGCTAAGGGATACTCCAAGGAGTGGATAAAAGAGGAGCTAATCAACCCTCTCATAGTCATCACCAAATTGATTACATGTGAAGAGTCTAGAGAAGATGTCTTCCCAAGTGAGGAAGGTTGTAACTAATCCCCAAGAAGCCTATTGCTAATTCATGGAACGAGGAAATACCATATCTTTAGTCTGGGGGGAGTTTCTTGAGCTAAAAATGCTAATCATTGCCTATTTTTATAGCAAACCCATGAGAAGAGGAAGTAGGATTTCTATCAAAATTTTGTCATTCTGTCTTTTTTACAAAGGCTTGGGATATTATATCAGCAGTTGTTTGTATTGGTATGCTAAATTATATATTGTTGACATCATTGTGTGTGTTATAAGCTCATGTTCGTTTTTATGTTTATGCTATAGAAGACTGCTTATACTTAACTACTCTTTGTGACAAATACAAAGCGATTAAAACTGCTAAATACTTACTGTCGTCTGTATTCCAAGCTTATGAAAAGAGGATCAGTTGTTTGAATTGTTACATATTGATGACACGCAATAAAAATTATCCTGTTCACCATGTCTACTAGTACAAACCAAGCCTTTTGTTAGTATCTGTCAGTTCTATCAGTTACCAGTGATCAAATTTACTCTTTCATGTGATTGATATGGTTATTAAGTCAAATTGTTATATTTTCAAAATAAAATTTGACATATATTGGTTGTAAAATGGTCATTGGTGTGTCAAGGTGTCATTACTACTCCCTCCACTCATCCAAGGTCATAAATTTTCATCATGGTCATGTCATAAATTTTCAAATGATTGTCTGGGTCAAAGTTCTACTTTAAAATTGGTTTTTGAAATAAGGAAGATGATTTTTACAATATTGAAAGAGTTTTTTGTCAATAACATAACAAGGAACAAAAACCTCCTTCATTTTATGCATAGGTGTTATCATTTGAGATACATTCCCCAAATACAGTCGTTACAGGAGGGTTTCTGCACATTTGGACAGTTTGACTTCAAGTCAGTTTTTCAAAGGTTTGGAGAAGGAATTTTCAGTGATTGATGGTTCCATTGTGTAGAAGACATCATAAAATTTCCATCCATACCACTTTAAGCCCAAAAATCCTCTGGGAAGGCCTCCAAAATCCCTCTCAAGAACATGTTGCGCTTCTGCTAAGAGCACGTTGCGCTTCTGCAAGTTTTGAGTAACCAACTTCAAGCTAGGATTATGAACAAATGGAAAAGTAATTTTGAAACATGGAGGAGGTTTTTGTTCATAACATACCAAAACAAAATAACCTCTCTCAGTTTTGGAATATAATTTATGGTTTGGGATATATTCTATAATATTAGAGGCCTATGCTTTCAGAAAATAAAACACTTTGTTTTTCGTGTTTTAGTCATATTGTTTTTTTGTGTTTTCCTAACAACTAGAAGTTAAGTTTTGAAAAAAAAAAAAAGAGATTTTTATCAAGAACATATTAAAAAACAATAACCTCTCTCATTTTCTAAATATACGTTATGGTTGTGGATATATTCAATTCTCTTAGAGGCCTAGGGTTTCAAGAAATAAAACACTCTATTTTTCCTGTTTTAGTCATGTTTTCTTTGCGTGTTTTACTAACAACTGAAAGTGATTTTTTGAAAAACAAGAGAGGTTTTTGTCAAGAACATATTCAAAAACAAAAACCTATCTTAGATTTTACATAGGTTTTACTGTCTTGTAGTTACAGGTGTCACTTTGATACCTATTTTTCACAAGTTCGTTAGGCCAGAATTGTTGTGCTTATGGGAAGTTACTTTTGGAACTAATTTTGCAAAGGTAAAATTGTTGTTTTTAATGGTTTAAAGGATCAAGGGTATAATACACATCTCAAATCTTCCTCACATGTCATCAACAACTTCCAAAACTCCAAACCATCCAATTCAAACTTAGAGAGCATGAAACATTGAGTTGTCATTTACGCCATGATAACGTTGTCCTACAAGCCAAGATGAATTCTCTATAGTGTTAGGTTGATGATATTACTACCACCAATAATAATATATGGATGCAATTGAAACACCACAAAAATCCTAAGTCAAAATCCCTCAGGCAAGAAGGAGAAGCTTCTAAAGCTAATCCACCCCCTCCTTTGCAAGTTTAGTCATAAAGGGCAATTTCTTTTTGTTTGCAGTGGGACCTGCAAAGTCTTAGGTGTGGGGTTAATGTTGGGCCCGAGATATGATCAATTTTATGACAGTTATTAGACACTTGTGCCGAATGTACATATGTGTTTTTCATGTTTTGGAGAAGATTTTTGAAGAATTTTATGCTAAAACGGTATGATCTACACCAGGTATGTATGATTCATGTTTGATGTCAATATTGAGTATAATTCATCACGTTTTATGTTCCCAGAGATCTAATTCACATTTTTTTGGTGTTACAGGGAAAAAACGCATCACATTTCTGCTACTGGCACTCCTTCTAGTACTCAATCCGGTACCTGGTCCGGCACCTCGTCCAACGCTGCGTCTTGCACAAAAATGGTGGACGATTTGGCGGTTATGGTATTGGCGGCCAGTGGTGGGCGAATCAGGAACATGGCTTTTTCTCATGCTTATCCCCTCTAGCTACTAAACTCTTGACAACTTAGTTTAGGTTGTTGAGAAGGGCGATTATTGGCTCACTCTATTTCGGCAGTTAGGGCACCATTAATGTAATTTGTCATTTTTAGAAGTGGTTTGACCCTCCTGTGGTCGACCACGTGGTCTGTAAATCTTATAAATACCACCATAGTGGTCATACAATAGAAGGAGTAGTAGACAAAGTAGTGGATACAAATAAAAACGTTTTCCTCTGTTTTTGCCTTTTTCAATTGCCAGAATTGTATAAAACTGTGTTTTTGTGTTTTAATGGTGAATTCCTTTTGCTGAGCTCATGGTGTGCTTTTAGGGAGTGACCACAACTTGTTGGGGGGCCCACCAGCAGTCTGGTCACTGTCCCATATGTTGTTTCTACATTTCATAGCTTAGACATCTCTCTTTTTCATTTCCTGTACATGTATTCCTATCTTTCTTTTGCTATATAATTTGTTGTTGTAGCTTAATGGTTTAGTTCTTTTGCAGGTTAGTATAAAGGTGTGTATTAATATGCATTGACTTGATAGATAGAGATGAATTTGCAAATTTATCTACTAACCCCGTGTGCCATTAGATGTTAGATTGTATTTCATTTATGCTTTTGAAATTTGATTTTAAATGAGAATTAAAACATAGTAGAACAGAGTTGTATTTTATGCTTCTTTTAAACAAGGTTTCAGTGGATGGATAGGGTTAATTTCAATCTTTTTAATTGTAGAATTTGCTTAACCAGTTGTTAGTCAATACATGCATTAGTTTACTTTTTATATGCCATGTTTTAATTCTGTTTTCAAGCATTTTCCTTATCGTATTTTGAATTGTTAAGATAAATGTAGTATAGTTTCACTTTATGTATTTTCTTTCCTAGAATTAAATTGCAATTACAATTCTTAGTTAATGCTTGAGTTTAAGTATGAATTTTGCTTACATAGTGTAGAAGTACAATGATGATCTCGTTATAGTGTTGATGATTAATAAATGAATATGCAGGGTAATTGATGATTGTTTTTGTCATGGCTAAATTCTCGTTGGATTGTTTGATCTATATCGTTCACTTTGCTATTGAGATCAGTGTTGAACTTATACCACTTGAATTATCCTTTGTTGTCAAGTGTCATCGAGATATCATACGACATCGGAGAAATTCACACAACCACCAACACTATATTTGAGTTTTCATAGGTTAAAAGATAGTTTTCTTGTTTTCATAGGTTAAAGGATAGTTTTGTTGCTTTCATAGGTTAAAAGATCTAGTTTCCTGCTTTCATAGATTAGAAGATATAGTTTCTTACTTTCATAGCTTAGAAGATAGTTTTATTGTTGTTGTAGGGTAGATAGTCTTTTTCTTTGATAGGTTAGAGAACAGTTTGCTTATCATAGATTAATGATTAGTTGTTAGTTCTTCTTTCTTTCAATTAAATAGATTTCCTTTCATGAATTAGAAATAGTTTTGAATTAAGAATATAGTCCACTTGCCTCTTAGGCTAGATAGTTGTTCAATGAGAAGTTTTAATTTGATTATTTGCAGTAGAAGTTATCTTAGAGTAGTTAGTTGTCTATTTTCTTTAATAGGTTAGTTAATTGTTTTGCTTGTCTATTTGCTTTAATAGGTTAGTTAGATGTCTTTTCTTACTTGTTTGTTTGCTTTAGTAGAATAGTTGCTTGCTTGTTTATTTACTTGCTTTCATAGGGTAGTTGCTCATTGAATGTAGGTTGGCAAGTTAAAATAGTTTGCTTTGGTTATTTTCTTATTGTTATGTTTAAATAGTTGTTTATTGCTTATTGTTGAACTAGTTTGCTTCAAGTAGGGTTTTCACTTGTTTTCTTAGAACTATCCATCGATCCTTGGCCCAAAAGTACTTAGGTTATATAGTTTCAAGTTGCTTAGTAGGGTTTGCTCATTAGATAGCTTTGCTTGAATAGATTAGGCCTTAGATAGCTACCTTCCTTAGTTAGACTATACTACTACCAACCCTTCTACCTTTGGCATATATTTTGCTACAACTCTAAGTTTACTTACCCCGGGTTGACAATTTAATTGAGGGATTTTAGTGTGTTTTTAGTACATATAGAACACCAATCAAAGAGGAAACCTCATCTCCATTGCAACCTATACCATCTTCTTCCAAAACTCACCTTTCTGCTGTGAAAACTGAAATTCCTCCTTCATACATTCTTTTTTCTCCTAAACTGCACACAGTCAAGTCTCCTTCTCCTCCTTGTTCACCTAGAGTCAAAAATCCAATGGAAGGTACTAACTCTCTTAGAAACATGATGGATGCCATAGCAGTTGTAAGATATGCCCCTATTATCTTACCTCAACCAATGAATGTTCTCCCTGCTGGAGATTATCTAAAATACATGCCCAAATTCATAGGAGAAGAAGACATAACTGTCGAAGAACACCTTGTTGCCTTCTACAGTTATGCAGACAATCTAAAAATTGAAAATGAGGATGTGTGGATGAGAGTCTTTGTCCAGAGCCTTGATGGTGAGGCTAGGAAATGGTTTAGGGGTTTGACCCCTGGATCCATTGTTGGGATTAAGGCTTTAGATGATGATTTTTTGAGACAGTGGGGGGATAAAAAAGACTTTTTGTATCATATCATAGAATTTGGATCCCTAAAGAGGAAAGAAGGAGAGTCTGCCTCTAACTTATCTACAAGATTCAACAAAATGTATAATAAGATCCTTGTTGAGATAAAGCCTACAAAAAGCTCTGCCAAAATCACCTATGCCAGTGCTTTTGACCCTAAGTTATGCCTTCTACTGAGAGAATTAAGATCTGTCTCCTTATCTCATATGCAAGATGCAGCCTTGGAGGTAGAATCTAACATAGTAGCATCTGACAAACTTAGGGGGAAATATGATAGGGACAAGAGAAAAAATAGAAATGAATCATCAACCTCTGATTCTTCTATTATCCATCCTCAAGTTGATGAACTTACCAAATTAGTAAAGTCTCTTTCTGCTGAGATGGATAAATTAAAGCTTGAATGAAAACAGACTTATAGAAATACTCAAAATGTTGATAATAGAGATAACTTCAAGAGACCCAATAATTCTCCTTGAATCCTTCCAAGAGATCCAAGAAACAGAGATAGGGATGATCAAAAGGTCCAAACTCCTTAACAAAACAATCTTGTTGATGATGAAGAAGGAGAGGATGAAGAAAATGATCCTGAGATTCATTGTGTAGGTGACACCTCTTCATCCTCCCACTTGACCCAATTTGCATATGAGGAATCCTTGATGGATAATCAGATAAATGAATTGAGTAAGGGAGAGAAAGAAAAGTAAAATCCTAATAGATATAATCTTAGATCTAAAAAAGAAAGAGGAAAAAACTAATGCTTTTGATCAACCTACCAAAACAAACAAAAAATGCCAAGGTTGTGACAGTTGGCAGCAAATAAAAAGATGTGCAAAGCCCCCAAGTTTTGGTCAAGAATCCTACCCCAGAAGCCAAGGAGATTTTGAAATATTCATCTTCCTTCAACTTTGAGAGTGAGATCCAAAAAATCAAGATCCCTGTACCTTTTTTAGAGTTGATAAAAAATGAAGAATTTAAAAAATATCTTTCCAAAATGTTGCAGCCCGAACCCTCCTCAAATTCCACTGATTCAGTAAATCTTCAAGATCATCTTAGGACTTTTGATAGAAGATAGATATGATTCATCCCCTCCCTTCTATACATCACTAAACATACATGATAAGGTGATGCGTAATTGTTTGATGGACTCAGGGGCATCTCACAATCTCATGCCCAAAATAGTCATGGATGAACTTAAATTAGAAATCACAAAGACTTACCATGACTTATATTCTTTTATCTCTAGGAAAGTAAAGTGCCTTGGGGTCATCAAAGATCTGGTTGTAACCTTGTTTCAATTGCCCATGAAAAGTGTGGTCATGGATATCGTGGTGGTTGATGTTCACCCCAAGTTTGGCATGCTCTTGTCAAGATCTTGGATAAAAAGACTTGGGGGAACCTTGCAGATGGATCTCACATATGCTACCATTTTTGTGTTTGGGGGGGAGCATAGAAGACTTTGTAGGGAAGCTCAGTTGGCCTACATTATTAGTGACGAAGAAAACCCACCAACCATCCTATTTTTTCACTTGATATTGATTTGGGATCCAGTATATTGCAGTTCACTGATGCTCCTGAACCTCCTCTTAAAATCAAAAAATATTCCATTACTTTTTGTGAATATTCTCCTCCAACCACCTTTGTTTGGAAGATGTTCTTTGATGGAGCCTCTTCTAGGGAAGGTGTTGGTGCTGGAGTGGTCTTTGTTTCACCTACTCAAGAGACTATATCTTTGTCCTACAAGATAGAATTTGAAACTACCAACAATGTGGTAGAGTATGAAGCTCTTGTTTTGGGTTTGAGGGTTGCAAAAGACATGGGGATAGAAGAGATATCAGTGTTTCAGGATGCTGAATTAATTTTCCATCAGATCAAAAGTATTTATCAAGCTAAGAACCCTAGGGTAAGAACTTATAGAAATGAAGTATGAGACCTAGTTGACAATTTCTTCTTAGCTTTCAACATTTCATTTATTCCAAGAGAGGAGAATACCATGGTTGATTCTTTGGTTGTTTCAACAAGTAATTTATGAGTCCCTTTGCCACCTAAACTCAAGTATGATGTAGAAGTGAAATATATGCCCTCTATACCTGATAATGTCAAGCATTGGAAGGTATTTGAGGATGATCTTGAGATCAAAATATTTCTTGTGACTGTTGATGAGTTTTCTGCATTACATATTGATCAAGATCATGATTCTGAAAATAATCCTCATCCTGATGTTTTTCTAAACAAATTTGCTAATCATCATATTGTTCAGTTGCCTAGCAACCATATTCCATAAGGACTAGTTCCTCTGGAAATATTGTTCGGCAGGAATGATGTGACAGTAAAGGTTAAAGGATCAACTGATGATGATGATGTAACTGAATGCAATGTGGGTACAGAAAAAGATACAAAATATGTCAAGTTGTCAAGCAGCTTGTCAAGGGAACAAAGGGATGAATATGTTGAGTTGTTAAAAGAGTTTTCTAATGTGTTTTTCTGGACATATGAAGATCTTAGAACATACAACATAAGCATAATTGAACACAAGATTCCATTGAAGGAAGAGACCAAACCATTTAGGCAGAAGCTGAGACAAATAAATCCTATGTTGTTGCCTATTATGGAAAAAGAGGTAAAAATGCTTTTGGATGCCAAGATTATTATTCCTTTGAGGTATTTTGAATGGATGGCCAACTTGGTCCCAGTGAGAAAAAAGAATGAAGAAATCAGACTTTGTGTCAATTTCCGGAATCTGAACAAAATCTCTAAAAAGGATAATTACCCCTTGCCAAAGGTGGAGCACATATTACAGAGGGTGACAGGTGCATCTAGGATGTCTATGATTGATGGATTTTCTGGCTATAATCAGATCTTTGACTTGCTAGAAGATAGAGAGAAGACAACCTTCACTACTCCTTAGGGTACATTCATGTATGCTAAGATGCCCTTTGGATTGATGAACGCAGGGGCGACCTTTTAGCGAGCCATGGACATGGCCTTTATTGGAGAGAAGGACAAGTTTGTAGTCATATATTTAGATGACATAGTAGTGTTCTCACAATCTGATAAAGAACATTATGAACATTTAAAAAAGGTCTTCTTGAAATGTAGAAAATTTGGTCTCTCTTTAAATCCAAAAAAGTCATTGTTTGCCCTGAAGGAGGGGAAATTATTGGGGAAAATTGTATCAACTGAAAGGAATGATGTGGAAGAAAAGGTTTAAAGGATTAGTTGATGATGCTGATGTAACTGAATGCAATGTGGGTACAGAAAAGGATCCAAAATATGTCAAGTTGTCAAGCATCTTGTCAAGGGAACAAAGGGTTGAATATGTTGAGTTGTTAAAAGAGTTTGATAATGTGTTTTCCTGGACATATGAAGATCTCATAACATACGACACAAGCATCATTGAACACAAGATCCCATTGAAGGAAGAGACCAAACCATTTAGGCAGAAACTGAGACAAATAAATCCTATGTTGCTGCCTATTATGGAAAAAGAGGTAAAAAATATTTTGGATGCCAAGATTATTATTCTTTTGAGGTCTTCTGAATGGGTGTCCAACTTGGTCCCAGTGAGAAAAAAGAATGGAGAAATCAGACTTTGTGTCGATTTCTAGAATCTGAACAAAATATCTAAGAAGGATAATTACCCCTTGCCAAAGATGGAGCACATATTATAGAGGGTGATAGGTGCATCTAGGATGTCTATGATTGATAGCTTTCCTGGATACAATCAGATCTTTGTCTTGCCAGAAGATAGAGAGAAGACAACCTTCACTATTCCTTGGGGTACATTCATGTACGCTAATATTCCCTTTGGATTGATGAACGCATGGGCGACCTTTCAGCGAGCCATGGACATGGCCTTTATTGGAGAGAAGGAAAAATTTGTAGTCATCTATTTAGATGACATAACAATGTTCTGACAATGCGATAAATAACATTATGATCATTTTAAAAAGGTCTTCTTGAAATGCAGAAAATTTGGTCTCTCTTTAAATCCAAAAAAGTCATTGTTTGCCATGAAGGAGGGGAAATTATTGGGGCACATTGTATCAGCTGAAAGGAATGATGTGGAAGTAAAGGTTAAAGGATCAACTGATGATGTTGATGTAATTGAATGCAATGTGGGTACAAAAAAGGATCCAAAATATGTCAAGTTGTCAAGCAGCTTGTCAAAGGAACAAAGGGTTGAATATGATGAGATGTTAAAAGAGTTTGTTGATGTGTTTTCCCGGACATATGAAGATCTCATAACATACGACACAAGCATCATTGAACACAAGATCCCATTGAAGGAAGAGACCAAACCATTTAGGTAGAATCTGAGACAAATAAATCTTATGTTGCTGCCTATTATGGAAAAAGAGGTAAAAAATCGTTTGGATGCCAAGATTATTATTCCTTTGATGTATTCTAAATGGGTGGCCAAGTTGGTCCCAGTGAGAAAAAAGAATGGAGAAATCAGACTTTGTGTCGATTTCTGGAATCTGAACAAAATATCTAAGAAGGATAATTACCCCTTGCTAAAGATGGAGCACATATTACAGAGGGTGACAGGTGAATCTAGGATGTCTATGATTTATGGATTTTCTAGCTATGATCAGATCTTTGTCTTGCCAGAAGATAGAGATAAGACAACCTTCACTACTCCTTGGGGTACATTCATGTACGCTAAGATGCCCTTTGGATTGATGAACGTAGGGGAGACCTTTCAGTGAGCCATGGACATGGCCTTTATTGGAGAGAAGGACAAGTTTGTATTCATCTATTTAGATGACATAACAGTGTTCTCACTATCTAATAAATAACATTATGATCATTTAAAAAAGGTCTTCTTGAAATGCAGAAAATTTGGTCTCTCTTTAAATCCAAAAAAGTCATTGTTTGACATGAAGGAGGGGAAATTATTGGGACACATTGTATCAGTTGAAGGGGTAAGGATTGATTCCAACTAAGTAGAAGCTATCGAAACCTTGTCACTCCCTAGATCCAAGAAAGAAGTCTAGTCTTTTTTGGGGAAAAATAATTTTTTGAGAAGGTTTGTTTCAAATTTTGTTGAGTTGGTAAAATATATTACAGCCATGTTGAGGAAAGGAAATCAAATCAAATGGAATGTTGAATCTTGTAATTCTTTTGATCAAATAAAAAAGGCCTTGACTGAAGCACCTGTGCTCATCAGTCCTGACTACTCCAAGGATTTTCTGATTTTTTTTTTCGCTTCATTTGACACAGTAGCAGTTGTTTTATTGAAGAAGAATGTTAAAGATTTAGAGCAGCCCATTGTTTTTTTCAACAGGGCATTGAGAGATGTTGAAATAAAATATGACATCATGGAAAAGCAGGTCTATGCTTTAGTCAAAGCTCTCAAGGCTTTCAGAGTTTATGTGTTGCATTCAAAAGTCATTGCATAAGTCCCTTCAGCCTCAGTGAAGGATATTCTCATTTATCCTGACACATACGAAAGAAGGAGCAAGTGGATTGCCAAAATCCTTGAATTCGATCTTGAAATAAAGCCCACCAAATTGGTTAAAGTCCAAGGTTTAGCTAGGCTACTGGTTGAATCTAATTGAAAATATTTGGGGGTTAATTTCATCAACAGTTGCTCAGAAAATCAGCAAGCTGAGTTGTCTAATAAAGGTTCTCAAGTCAGCCCTCCATTGGCAGAATGTACTTGGTACAAAGACATTATATTTTTACTACAAAAGTTGTAGCCTCCTAATGGTATGGATAAGAACAAGGTAAGAGATTTGAAGCTCAAATCAATTAAATATTGTCTTATTGATCAAGTCTTGTATTGGAAAGATCCTTTAGGAGTCCTTTTGAGATGCCTAGACCCACAGGAAGCCCAAAAGATTATGTCTGATTTTCATGACAATTTATGTGGGGGGCATCACTTCTGGAGAACCACAGCATATAAGATTATCATGGCTGGGTATTTCTGACCTCGTCTATTCACCGATGTTTGTGCAAAGATCAGATCTTGTGTCAAGTGTCAAAAATTATCTGGAAAGTAGCAGCGCAAGTCTTTGCCATTGAAGCATGTGGTAGCTTCATGACCCTTTCAGCAGTGGGGCCTAGATTTTATTGGGGAAATTCATCCTACTTCAAGTGGTCAGCATAAGTGGATATTGACTGCCACTGATTACTTTACTAAGTGGATAAAATCCATCCCTACAAGGAATGCTTCTCACAAGGTAATCATTAGTTTTCTTGAGGATATTATGGCAAGATTTAGTTGTCTGAACAAAATTGTTACTGATAATGTTGCATCTTTCAAGGTTGAACCTTTGATCAAGTTTTGTGAACAGTTTGGAATCACATTGATTCAATCTACTCCTTACTACCGCCAAGGGAATGGACTGGCAGAGTCCTCTAACAAGAGCCTTATAAATATCATCAAAATATTGTTAGAGGACAACAAGAAAGCATGGGATTCAAAGCTCAAATTTTTTTTGTGGGTTGATAGAGTGGCAATAAAGAGATCTCTTGGTGTCTCTCCTTTTCATCTTGTGTATGGATTTGAGGCCATATTTCCTTTTCATCTTGCCTTGCATGTGGAAAAATTCTACCAAGAATACCAAGGAGAACCTGATGATATGATCAGAAGAATACAAGAGCTGGTAGAAGTGCAGCAAACTAGGGAGAAACTACTGGACAAATCACATGACCATCAACAGAAGATCAAGTAGGCCTTTGACAAGAAGGTAAGCAAAGAGGATTTCTAGCTGGGAGATCTAGTACTCTAGTGGGATGCACCCAAGCAGAACAAAGGAAAACATGGTAAATTTGAGGCCTTATGGATCGGTCCCTTCAAAATTTCTGAGGTATTTTCAAATAACACTTACAAGTTGCAAAATTTGGAGGATTTTGAAGTTTTTGGTGGCCCTATCAATGAGCATTTTCTGAAAAAGTACTTTCCCTGATCCATGAGTGGATTTCCATGCCATTGTAAATATCATTTTTTATTATTTTTGTTTTAATAAGTGACCCCATAGCCCTAGGATAAGGCACTGAAACTACTTGTTCTTGGCAGCCCGTAGGGGGCATGCCATCCCTTGTGGAGCCAATGTTATCACACTAAGTTGCCTTCCCCTTAGTTTTAAGTTTTTTCTAGCCTTTATATTTTATATTTTTATTTATTTTCTTAAAGTGTGATATACTTAGGTTACCTTGAATAAGTGAAGGCTTAAGTGATGACTCAATTTTTGACCCTCACATAGAGTTTTGGCCTAGGGTCATTTTCTTGGCTTATGTTTTCACCCACTTCATGACTTGACACTGAGACTGACTTAGCCCATGACCAACTTGACTTGACATGTCACTCTCCTCACTTATACCTTCGTATCCTTTCCATGTTGTCCCTTTGTCCTCTTATAATGGTCAAATCAACTTTTTGAAAAAGGAGCGTTGCCAACTCACTAAGAGTTTCTGTAGATCATCCTTCATTATTTTCCATGATTCATTATCATAGTGTTGATGTCATGTCTGCCTTGTTTTAAACACCTTGTTTATTTAAAATATGCCCTCAAGGATTTGATCTTTATGATCTTGCTAACGGTTTTCAAGTTTTGAATGTTCAAAACTCGGTGCTGCTAAAACTACCAGTTCGTACCAGTTGGTAGTGACGTTATAGGATCGGTTGTTGAGGTGGATTTGGAGGTTGAGATGTTCATGGTAATATCCTAAACATTTGTAGAACTCCAAGTTATCAGCAATTCTCCAGGTATCCCATGGTTTCCCTCCTCAGCATATCAATTTCGGGTAGTCATTATTGCATGGAGTTTTCGTAGCAATTGTGCCTGCAGAATTGGAAGAGGTCCTTTCCCTCATGCTTTTATATCAATTTTTCTCTCACATAAACCTGCAGTAATCATCAACTGGCTTTTAGTTGTAATACATCCATTCATTTTTCTCCCAAGTTTTGAGTGCCCAAGCAAACTTTACCCCTTGTATGTGCGTTGCGCTACCCAAAAGCATTGTTGAACCTCATTGTTGTTTCCCCTTCCTCCTCCGCTTTGGGATTGGAGTGTTTTTTAACCAGTTTTCAAAGACTATTGCAGTGCTCTCCTTCTTCAAATTATTATTCCTTAGCTTTAAGATTTGTAAACAGTCAAGGGGAGGGAAATTTGCAGCCATTGTTTTCCAAAGACAACAAGCAGTTTGAGTTAGGGGAAAGTCCTGGAAAAAAGACAGCCATTGTTCACTATCAATTTCTTATTGAAGTCTACCTCCTTTGTTTTCCTAGCCTTCACTGCACCATAGCTTTTGACCTCTCATCCTGACCTATGGAGTCACCCCAAAAGAATAAATCTCACAAGGGAGGTATTGTGGTCAGAGCTAAACCTGCAGACATGCATTTATTTGAGGCAGAGCCCATGCTTAAAGAAGTTTTTCAAAGGGTGGGTTGCCTTGCTTTCTTCCAAAACATGCAGAGGGGTCATCCTGAGGTGGCAAGGCAATTTGCCTCACATTTTGATGGCCTGAAGACTAAGGTAGGAGATCTAGAGTTTGAGGTGTCTAAAACCTCCATTTTAGCAGCCACGGGGATTCCTATCACATGAGAGAAATGGTTTAAATCTATGGATTTGAATGAAAACTTCTCCAAATAATTCCTTAAGCCAAAGTATCAGACTGACAACCTGCCCAAAGGGGTACCAACAAGTCATCTAGTTGAAGAGTTTGATAAAATGTTGAAAATCATCCAAAGATACTTCACATGTGAGGGGATATTTAATACACTATACCAGTACCATATAAGTCTTCTGCTTCATTTTACTGGTAAAGATGAAATGAACATTCCTTTCTACTTGTTGAGAATCATAGGGAAAATGTCAGATAGAGTTCAATCCAAATCCAAGGCTGTGGATACTAGTATTTTTCATTTTGGGTTGATTAGAATGTTGGTTTCAGAAGAACTTAGAAAGGGGAACATTCCATGGGAACATTTCATTGTTTCTTCTCACATGAAGTTGGGCATAGAATCCACCCCTCAATAAAAGATACAAAGTCCTCTGCTATCCACTAGCACTTCTCCAACAGGAACCAACGAGAAAATAAAGTACAAGGCCCCTACTCAAGACCAAGAGGTCATAAAGGAAGTTAAAGAAACAAAGAAGGAGGCCTATCTTTCTCCTCAGAGAGACCTTTCACCCCCTCCTACACTAGAATTAGAAGAAGTACCTTCATCTACTAAGGCTACAACCAAAAAAGGAAGGAAATTGCACTTCTCTTCATCTCCTTCAACAGCTAGCACAAAGGTCAAAAAGCCTTTCACAAGATCATCAGACCTCAAAGAGGCTGTTGAAGTACAATTCATTCCAAAGGATTCTATTCTAAAGAAGAAGAGAGATAAAGGAAAAAGCATTGAGAAGCCTATTGAGATGGTAGATGTAGTCCCTGTGCGTAAGGAAGCTTATTGAGACTGTCAACATCACCACTCCACCTAGCAATCAGACCTTCAAAAGATTGATTAAACAACTCAGAGAAGCTAGGAAGGAGGTGGCTCGTTTGAAATCAGAAGTCCTATCTGAAAGGATTAAAATGAAGGAACTCATGGATGGCTACAACCACACTCTTGATTTAGCAATATTTGCAGCAAGAAGAGCCTAACCTCTCCATAAGAAGCTCAAGAACCTTTATGGAAAAATAGAGACTTTCAGTCTCAGAAAAAAAAACTCAAAGCAGAGTTGCAAAAATTCAAGGATGAGGTGGCTCAGAGAAATTTGAATGTGTTAGTTGAGGCTTCCATTCAGAAGGAGAAACCAGTAGTCAAGAAAAGCACACTTCCAGTGAAGAATCCTATTACTACAAAAGGAAAGCATGTTGATGTGCCAAAAGGAAGTCCTCCTTCCACAAGAAGGAGTGTCAGGTTGATGAAGTGATTGGTGAAAGGTGAGCTCCATTTTTTAGAGTGGCCTCTTTTTAAAGGATAAGTGATTGAGGAAGTGTTATTTTTTGCCACTTCTACAGGATTTACAGGCTCCTATCAAATATAGCTCAAGGTTTTTATGATGTTCTAAGAGTTAATCTCTTCATACAGAAATAGCAAAAACATTATGTAGCACTATGGCGCTACGGAATTGTTGTTGGATTACTGAGAGGGGGGGTGAATCAGTAATCGAGCAATTTAACCATATAATCCAAGTGTTATATCAATGAAGCATTATTATCCAATCACTGCAGAGTAAATAAGCAATGAACAAATGAACAATCATACACATACACAGTACACCAG
>JZKD02S0435547.1:247195-258790 GCA_000966675.3 Picea glauca
AAACCAAACCATTTACATCAATGACATATGATCCAACAATCTCCCAAGTAATCAAACCATTGGCATCAATGACAAACCATTGGCATCAATGACAACATGATCCAACAATTGTTTAATTCGCATATACTATCAGTCTGCTACCTACAGTGCTACCAAATCTCCTAAGACTAGTGTAGCGATGGCATTGTGAATTCCACAGGGTGCTACCTATTTGTTTTGATGTCGGGTGCTACACATTTGACAAGACCAGTTCAAAATTGGCGCTACCAAATTGCGTGCACAGATACACAAGCATGGCACTACCAAATTTTACACAGAGACTATAATTACACAGGCTTTGGCACTACCGAATTTCATACAAAGACCGAAATTTACATAGAGACACATAGGCTCGACGCTACCCATTCTGTAGGCCTATTTTTATAGGTTGCATGACGAAATTTGCAGAAGATTTTTGTGGAGGCGCTACAAAAGCTCGCTACCCAGAGCGCTACCAACAGGTACTTGGAATCAAGGGGTTTGATTTATCATCCTTGTGAGTGGATGATGATGTGGAGAATGGTTGAGATAGTAGTTGGAAACATAATGACAACTTACAACCTCTGCAAGACACTTGCATGCAAGAAGATGCGCATCAATGAAGATCAAGTCAGTTTAAAGTTGGTTGGATCAATGGCCACCATTTTCCCTTTTTATAGCATAGTTTTTAGCTTAGCTGTTAGATGAAATAACTATTTGGAGAATTTTATGGGAGGAAGGCCAGCTCGCACCTCCAATTGTTGCCTTCCCTTTTTGTTATAAATAGACAATCCAAATGCTTTAGTAGGTTCGAACGGTTGAGCTAGGCTCCCTTATTGTAATATTTTGATGAAACATATTATTTCTCTGGTTATGTACTTGATTTGATACTTCTTGATTAATATAAGTCGACTTTCTTATTCCATCTTATTTGCCTCTGATACTGAAGTATTCATGATTGAATGATTCACATGGATTGTTCTAGTTGTATTATGATGAATGTTTGATTATAATATTGTTATGATGTTCTTCAGTTTCCTTAAAATTTGAATTCAAAAAGATCTTGTGTTTGAGTTTTTCCTCCTTAGGCTGCTTGAAGACCGGATGTCCATAGAAAACCTCTACATTTCCCTCACCAAAGTCTTCCTTCTATTCACCTTTACTCCCACTTACTAACTGAAGTTGATCAAGACCCCAATTTCTTGTGCATGCTAGCCCAGATTTTTGAGTTAGAAAATTATTATCTTGAGTCTTATCCATTTGACCTCTTTAACTCATTTACATTTACATATAACCTGATGGGTACTGGGCTTACCTTCTATGCAATCTGAGGGTGATTCCTAGTGCTAACAGACGGAACCAACGTGTACTCAACACCACCGTGTCGATGTATCCATTTTGACCATGACCTTGTAACATGGCGCGTTAGGATTGGTCGTCCCATATTTTTCAGATCCTTGCGCTACTTAATTTCATCATATATTTGAAATGAATCTTGCCCATGGAATTCAAGGAATATTCCTTCAAAACCATCTTCGTCAAAGTTCCAAAGTTCTCTTAACCTGGTAGACTCTAAAACTTAAAGGTCGACGTCGTCACACAAAGCCTCTTTAATCATCTATCATTGGCATGAAAATCTAGGAAAAGGGAATATTCCCTCAATACCCTGACATCGAAGTCTTCTTAAAACTGCATATTGTTAACCTATGACGGGTCCCACATGTCCCTTAACTTCATTCTTGTCACCTCAGCACACAAATCCATGCGAGAGGGAATATACCTTCGATATCTCTCCTTTCGAAGCACGAATTGATCCATAAATTTTCCCACTCCAACCTCGCGACTCTGAAAGTTGTCTTTTCAAGTCTAAGCCACTCAACGACTCAGATACGTAGATTTGGACGATCTACACTCTTAATTCACATTAATGATAGAGATTGTGGTCAAATTTTGAAACCATCCTTGTATGCAAGTGAATTATTACACATTTAGGGGTGGATTTGATACATATTGATTGTCAATAAACCCTCATTTTTCAACCTATCTTCCTCTGTAAGTTTGTAAAACGTCCTCTTGACTTTGATTTTCTCAAAGATACTCTCAGACCATTTTCTTAGCTCAATTACAGGTATCATACATTTTTAGTAAATAGTTTGTCTCATTACGATTGTCGCATTACTTTCTCTGAATTAATTTGGGTTTTGAATTGGTGATACAATCTCTTGTCGACAATTTATCATGGCAAGCCAAAATACTAGGAGGCCTAAAGTCTCTGTTTATTTCCAATCAGCCTTCGCAACGGAAATGTATTCCTTCCAAGCAGAGGTCCTAGTGACAAAAACCACCCATCACATGGGTGAAGACCACAGTCCTGGATACGACAAAACCTACAAGATATTCAACACTGGAGATTTTCCTCCATAGGACGAGAACATGGAGGTATACCAGAACATCCAAAAAAGAGGCATCTATCTGGTTGTTGCCCGACCAACAATTTTTCCCTACAATGAGGTAGTGCAATGGTGTTTCAAATAGTTTGACCCAAAGAACACAACTATCATAAGCAAGCAGGGGAGGCAAGTAGCATCCCTGAGACCCAAATACATCGGCCCAAGGTACCACTTACCCATTCCCACATGCACTCTCAATGAGTCGTTCTTGAAAGGATTTTCCCAAGGTAACAAAGGGCCAGCTAAGCTGATGAAACATTGGTGGGTGAATGAGGATGAGACACTTAAACAAGGACAAAAACCGGTCCCCGCCCATAGACTCAGGGCACCTTACAAATTTTTGGTCACTATGTTGTGTCGGCTTTATGGTGAGGAGAAAAGCACACATTTTCAGACAGATTAGCTACCACTAACCCATATTGTTGTGAAAATTGGACAAGTGTTCAACTGAGATGACATCCTGGGTTTCAACATATATCTCCACACAAAAAACATTCCAAGTATGAGAAAGCCATGTTTTAATTTGTCATCCTACTTAATTAACACCATATGTTCCTCGGTACAATTTCTTGAACTTGAATGGAACTGGGACTAGAACGAAACCCCTATACATGTGTACTGCTCTGAGTTGTGGATTATAAATTACAGAAAATTATTTTATGACATTTGTAACACTTTACTCGCCCCTCTACATACTATAATTTTCAGGTTCCCAAGACACGAGATTTCCTTGGAATCTAGGACTAGGATGAAGGAAACAGTTGAATGGTACTTTTTCAAATATTACTCATACATTAGGGTATATGGAACCACTGGATCCCCACACCTTCTACCCTACTTTGTCCCAGATCATTTAACAATGAGGGAAATTGCCTACCATACCATGGGGACATGGGTCACTTCATTACTTTTGAGTAGCAGCAAAAAGCGAGGGCATGTGTTTCCAATCCAGGTAGGGAACTACACCATTTCCAATGGCCCTCATGCAAGGAAAGATGCAGATTACCTACAAGATGTGTGTTTATGTCTAGGAGATCCTAAGGGCCATTACCCTCATGAGCTTGCAGTCAGCCACATCATATATGTCGGTCTCACTCACTCTGACATACATGTGGTCGATTTTGAAGAAGACAAGTTTAAAGGAGTCCTCACTTATGAAGAGGTTCTACAAAAGTTGCCCAATGACGCTACCAAATAGGAACTTGAATATGAACAAGAGGAAATGAAGAGGGTAACAATTGATCAGTTTCAAAGATTGATACAACAAGAACAATACAGCAACAACCTTAAAGAGCAGGAAAAGGCTAGGAAAGAAGAAACGTTAGAACATAAAAGACTCCAAGTTGAAGAGGAGTATCAAAGAAGTAAAGCCAAAGAGGAAAGAATCAAAAGAGAAAATGAACTCAAAGCATAACATGCTTCCCTCCAAAAGAAGAAAGTTGCAGAGGCAGAGGCTAAGAGATTGGTCGATGAGGCAAAGGCTAAATGAATCGTTGATGATTTCGAGGCTCAGAGGAAGGCATAAGCGCTATTGAAACAATAACAATTGAGCAAGGCTCTGAGCACTCCATCAACACCCAATTTATGCATGGTAAATGTTCCACCTCAGGACCTCACCCCACTCAATGCCATTCTAGTGGATTTCTCTCTCTCATCGCAAACTTTGAATTTCAAAGGCGCTGTAGTGGTTATCAGAGACTATTATTATGATGATAGGATGAATAGTATTGAGAAGAGGTCAATTAAAAGAAAAAGAGGAGAAGCTGGCAAATTCAAGTCATATGTAGGGAGAGTAGTGGAGTGAAAGGCTTAGCTTGACCCAGAAGAAAATGTTGTTCGGATGGCTTCTACTCTCCATGATTTCCCAGGATTAAACACCCCATCCATCCTTAAAGTGACCAACGCCTTAAGCACGACCAAGACCTGGATTATAGAGTTAGAAACCGAACTGAAGAATGTCAAATATGAGCTCACTTTAGAGTTCAAGTAACCATGAAAGTGGTTGATATTCTCAACACGAAACAACTAAACAAAGCTCTGCAAACGCAAATGTATCATATGAATGTTGAGTTTGAGAAAAGGATGCAGACCCAATGACATACCCTTAGAAAGATAGAATCTCAAAGTGGCTCTGGAAGAGAACATGACTTCAACACTCACTGTAGAGATTATCAAAGCCCAAGCTTTAGAGCTAAATGAGAAACTTACAACAAAGTATAAATAATTTCTCAATCTACTCAGTAAAATACAGATTGGTCGAGAGAATCAACTCATACTGAAGGAGAGGTTAATAGAAACTCAAGGACAATATCAAGAAGCAAATGAGGCCCTTGATAAACCTCTTAATTGGCAATAAATGCATAGGTCTCCCCCTCCCTACTACACTACCGGTGTATTCTATTGAAGAAAGACTTAGATATCAAGTTTTATTCGACACTTGGAAACCCTTCTTGAGGAATGTATAGGTTACCCAAAAAGAGGTAACTAATGCATGTATGGAGCTATGGAATAGTTCAAACAAGTTCATGAAGGAATTTGAAATGCAACCATTACTCTCCATCAATGAAGTAACACATCTCACTACAAGAATCATTGAGGTGGAAGAGCACAAGAAAATTATCCAAGTAAGCATTCAAAGATTAACTCATATTGGAAAAGAATCCCTGGAAAAACACGTGTTAAGACCTTCCCGACTCATCATAAAGATCCAACAATTTGTTAAAAGCACAATGAAGGAGTTACAACAAGAGGTGTCCAATAAAGTTTGCAATGGAGATTTGATCATTGAAAGATAACAATCTGGCAAACTAGAGGACATAATGAAAGAGTATTCCTTCTAGGAAGAGTATCAAAACCATATACAAGATGAGAACATCTCATGATGATGAATTTTTTGTAATTGTCCTAGATGCCTCGTTTCTCTATTTTTGTAATCTTGCTTTTGGACTAGGCATGTGAAGAGTCATTTTGTAAAACGACCCAGTACTCATAATTGAATTATTAGAATATAAATAGTCCCTCCATATTATAAAAAGAGAGGATTGTCCATAAGAAAGGACTTTTGATTTTCTGAGGTAGGGGAACGGTATTTTTACTGCAAATTAATTTGAACCAGAGACATTTTCTAAGATTGTGGTATTAATGTGTATGAATAAAACTATTCTATTTATGCATGTTTATTTTTGTAGAGTATGATTGTTGGTTTATGAATTACTTCTTAATTAAATTTCATATGTTCATAGTTGCCATGATTTTCACTTTGGGTACAGTGACAGTGTGATGCAGTTACTTAATCAACTATTTGTTTCTAATTGGTTATGTTGTGAAGCTTTCATATTACTTGTTTATACGAATTACTTCTATACAGGTAATATAAATATTTCACTATGCTTATCTTTTAGTTTGCTTTTGATCAAGATAGGTTAGCATAGAGTAGAATAGAAATGTGACAGTAGATAATCATCTTAGTTAAGAAGTACTTCTTTAGAATTGTAATCCATATGAGAACCTTCAATTCTCAGATTCATATTTAGTTAACATATTAGTTAGATTGGTAACCATGCCAAAATATGGTCGGAAACGCTATCCCAAACGAGAGTGGGTCTAATTGGGACTTACCATCAAGCGTTCTCCCTCATCTGCTTGACATGTCATTCGGACCTGTCAACAGGATCATGATGGTATTCATTATTAAACTAGAATGTTACTACGATAGTGAGTGAAGCCATGCAAAAAATCTACATCAAATATAATATGAGAAATATCTCTTATAAATTGGAGTTGATCGCCCTCTACACATCCTTTTTCTCTATCATTATGTAGACGCAGTGACCAACACATTGTGCTTCTCTATTTACTATATTTCCAACTTCCATTGGATTTATTCTTATATATTTTTGCAATAATGGAATTAATGGTGTTTCATCTTGTTTTAATTAACATGTAGTGGTCCTCTTGAGTAGTAAAGATGTTGTTTATGGACATAGTGATCGATTTGTATAATTCTTCTAGCCAAATATTAGTTTTCCTACACTATGATATAAAGGTTGATATTTGTAATAGATATTTTGATATACATCATAAGACATTCCCAACCATATGTTTTTATAGCATAAACTTGAAAAGGGGATTTATTACAGATAGTAGTGCTTTATCAAGTTTATAAAATCCTTTTAAGTCCACCAAAATAATCATAATTTTTCATTATTGATATTGGTGTTGTTGTTCAAAGCTCATTTTGTCTTTTATTGTTCTTTAAATTACCATCATGACATCGTATCTTGGTAGTGTTTCCACTGACGCCATAATTGTCATAAATCTCAAAGCTATATGTTGAATTTTCCATGTAACATTTCATTGCCTCAGTTGTGTTTGTAAAATGAGAACTCCTCTCCCTTTTTAAGCAAAGCCATGTCCACAACTTGTCTTTGTAATTTGCCTTCAAGCATTACAAAACAAAATAGATAATTGATATGTATTCCTTTGATTCACGAAATCAAGTCCATATGTTTTATTTGTGCTTAACTTACAAGCATTACAGAGTGATGTCCTACATCAATGTCAATGTTCTTAGTTCACTAAATCATCTTGATAGATGCACTTGCACTTTACCTTTGTGTTTTGAAGTGACATGATCAATGATTTAGCTACATGGATTTTACTTGCACTTTCATCTAGTTGTTCTGGACTGATATGTCAATCTTAGTTTAACATTGTGTTCATTGAATTAACAGTAAGGTTTGTAATAAAATTTCATCTTTGATTGTCATTTTCTAAGGTGACTCTATAATTTGTACTTGACTTCAACTTTGTATAGTCTTGTGGTTATTGAGTTTGTACTTCATGTTCATTTTTGTGTGAGAGAAAATGAGATTTGTCCTCAATTACTCGCTTCTTTGCACCACAACTTTATAAATTGCACCTTACATTACTAATTTAGTTCTTGATCTTCCTTTACCTCTACGACTTGTGTGTCTTCAAATTTTTCTCTCTTCTATGGTATTATCCAACAAAGTTGATCACACTCCAAAAGATTTATGTCTTGAAGTTTAACCTCCAAAGGGGTGAGGCGATACTTATCTCTTAATTTAATCTAATTTAGCATAGATTTTACCCTTCAAAAACAATTTTTATGCTTAGTTTAGATAATTGGAGGACGAATCAATGGATGACAATTAAGTGCGAAACTATTAACTAATTACAATCAAATTATAGCAACCAATTGTAAGGAATGTGTGCCTATATATAAATTGTGTGCAAACAAATTTGCAAATAATTTGCCTATTAATGAATTGTTGGCAAACAAGCATATAAGAAGCATGCCTGCAATTAAACTATATGTACATACATACATCAGGAACACGCCTAGAGCTACCATATAGGAAAACAAATTTATTAGGCATGTGCATTCAACTAAGTTATAAACAAGTGAACATATCAGATATGCGTATTATTAAATTATAGGAAACTGAATACGCTAGAAATATCCATATGCCTATTTAACGAACATGCACATTACCATGATAATTACAGTAATTAAGGTTTTACTAAGCAAATTAATGGTATGTTTTATGCATGTGCATTAGTATGCTTTTGCAATATTTGATCATCTTCTAGTTTGTTGTAACTCAAATTAAACAAAACCATTATGCTTATTTCTTTTGTGAACCATTAATACTATAGTATGAAAAAAAATAATCTTCCATGCCCTCTAAAATTTTCCTTGATTAAGGTAATGGGTAGTGACAAATTAAACATTTGACTATATAGCTCATAAATCTATATTCTCAACTATGCTCTAACATGTAATGTACTTGAGTGGTTTATATGATAAATGGAGTACAATCACTCACTTATAAATTGAGTAAGTTTATTCTTGTTTCTTATTGTCACAATTGCACATTGCTCTAGCATTATAATGGAGCACTTTGGATACAATTCCCTTCTAACAGATTTTCTTTTTCAATGAGACAAATCATAACAAATTGATTTAATCTACTTAAACTTTAGTTTTATACTCATCTTGATATGTTGTTGGAATTGGTGTGCTAAGATTTACATTATGAGTGTGCACCAAAGAATATTGCCTTCAATTGAGAGGTTAATGTCATTTTTCCCTCTAGGTTAAAGTGTGATGTCATTTTTCTCGTTTAGGTTGTTTTCTCACCTATAGGGTGTTAGAATATGACGGATTGTGCTCATTTAACCATAGACAATATCACTATTGTCTCCCAACCATAGGCCGAAGCCACCCCCAAGCACCTTAACCTTGATAGAGAATCATTTTGGAAACAAACCCTAGACTAGATATACAAACAAAGGGTGGCACACCTTTCTCCAAGAATACCGCACCAAGCAAGAGTACCAAGAGTTGATCAGAGAGTCCAAACCATAACCAAGAGATAGTCCAAGCCAAAACCGAAATCTGTTAGTTGCAGCAGCTGCAACAGCAACTCTCCTCGAGACTTGTGCACAAACTGGCCAACTGCAGTGCGCACAAGTGTTGCTTCTGCAGTTCTGAGAATGCCTGCTAGAATGAAGACTGACCTCTTGTATTTATACTAAATCTGGCAAACTGCCTAGGTCAACTTCTCATTCTGGGTACAAATTCTTTAGTATATATTATTTCCTTTAGCCGACTTCTTCTCTTGGAGGCTAATAACTGTTAGGACCCTATGATATACCTTTTTGTTCATACTTTTTTCTATCATTACATCCTTTTCTCACTCACATTTAAGCCTACATTATCACCTTAACCTATTTTTCCAAAGGTATATAATGTTTCTTCTCTTTGCTATATGTTTAATTTTTTTTACATGTAATTTTACATTACTCTCATACTTAGCCATTGATCAGAAATATATAGTTGCTGAAATAGTTTGAACTGCAGATTATACATTGTTGTTGCTTGAAGACCCGTAGCTGAAACAGTCAAACAGCACGCAAATCTCGTTGCTGAAACAGTCTGTGATTTGCAATGTTGAAAAAACATTTCACACAGCAGTAACAAGAAGGAGTTGTTACACTGTCCACAACAGTCGTACCTTAAGCCAGCACCATCGTTGCTGCTTGAGACCATGCTGTTGAAACAGTCAAACAGGACGCAAATCCATGATTTGCGATGCTGAAACAATATACAAACAACAGTAACAAGAAGATAAATAAAGAAGCTGTTACACCGTCCGCAATAGTTGCACCTCAAGTCATCACCATTCCAACTACTGTAACAACATTTTGCTACGGGAGATCAGAATATCTTATTCCAGCATAGAAGATTAGATCAGACTAAGAATAGGATTTGTATGTACACATGTAATTTTATGATCAATTGTTTTAAGAGGATTCTCCTCTTTAAATAGTGAGAGAGGGGCATTAGAGGGGATTATTACGAAAGGCTTAGCTAAAAACAAATCACAGAGAAGGAGCGTGTTCACCCTGGATATTGTAACTTGACACATTTGACAGATGAATAAAAAACCATTATGAGCATTTCTGTTTAGTTTCCTTCATTTCTGTGGAATCTTGTGAGAAGGAAAGGGCCCACCTTCCTCACAAGATTCACCCATTAAATTCTGTAGTATGTTAGTATTGTTTTTATTCATACCTTGTTAAAAATCTGTTTCCATTGATTGTTACATTGTTTTCATACAATTCATTCCTGGGTAATTGTTAATCATTTTGATTGGTAATTCCGAGTTTAGGAAAGTGTGATAATCAGAGACAGGTGCTAAAGATTCCTGCTTTGGGGAATAGGGTCATGTTCTCTGCTACAGGATAGTTAGTCTTCGGTAATTGTTAATCATTCTGATTGGTGATTCTGTTTGATGAATTTATGAAAGTGTGATAGTCAGAGACAGGTGCTGAAGATTCCTGCTTTGGGGAATAGGGTCCTGTTCTTTGTTACATAATAGTTAATCATCTTTGCAGTATGCTGAAAAGTTCCTTTTTCCTAGGTTGTTATTTCTTAATGTAATCCAGGATTCTTATGATAGTTATTTTATTTTGAATCTTAAAACTCTGCAATAGATAGATTGCTTTTATTATAATTCAAAGTAGAACTTCAGTCTGTTCAAGCAAGGTGTGATTAGTGTACTTTTACTACAATTCTAGATTGCTTTTGAGATTGAGCATATACAGTGTGTGATTGCCTTTGAAATAAACAAACTTCCCTGGATTGACAATTTATGTAACACTTGCTTGTTTAATTAATAAGCAATTATAGTGACCAACATTTTGGTGCCATTGTCGAGGAAGGCAATTATAGGTTTCAAAAGCATTTATGTTTTTCTTTCAGATGCACAGATTTCATGAGAGGACATGGACCCCCCAAAGAAACTAACCCTACAGGTAGCAGGGGCAGAGGAAGAGGAGGAAGAAAGACCTTCATCGACCAGATTATATCAAAATCTGAATCTGTTGTTCCTCAACGACCAAGCTCTCGAAAACCAAAGCCTCAACCTTCCTTTCAAGCGAACTTTGAGACGAGGAAAGAGATTTGGAGCCATGAGACAGTTGAGAAACCAGCAGAAAACATTGAGGATCGAGCAAGTGCAGCAAGGGAACAAACAGAAGAAACCATGGATGAGTATAATGAAGAACTACACCATGAAGAACAGGCAGGTCTTGAAGCAGAGGTAAACGATGAAAACTCTTTTTCTACCCTAGGATTTCCTATTGGTGATCTCCCTAGAGGAGTAGCTCCCATGAAGAATATCTCACTTTCATCCCTACCTAATTTTCATGGTTTATCTTCTGAAGATCCTGATCAATTCCTTTTCGAGTTTGACATATTATGCAGAAGTTATGATTACATTTCCAATGCTAAAAAATTAAAGCTATTCCCAGCAACATTAAAGGGAAATGCATTAAGATGGTTCATGAGTCTTGGAGGTCATGTAATCACAACATGGGATCAGATGAAACAGAAATTTCTACACAAATATCAAGACTATTGTCGAACAAGAGAAAAAAGAGAGGAACTATTCAAGATGATACAGAAAGAAGATGAAAATTTGGAGGACTTTGTGGAAAGGCTACAGTATAATCTACAAAGATCCAGTCACCCCGATGTAAGTAAAGATATTCTTAAAAAAATATTATTAAAAGGAGTAAGGGATGACTGTCTAGA
>JZKD02S0435570.1:5169-17725 GCA_000966675.3 Picea glauca
ATGTCCATAATCCTTATCTCTTAGTTCATTCAATAGGCTAGATCTAGGGAAAGTGTATTATTCTGTCCTATTTTGTTCTAGATCCAGGTGGATCTAGGGAGATCGGTTTGTGTCCACACTTACGGATTTATCCTGAAACATCTAATTCATTGGCTTTTCTTCCTGGCCAATTTTTCTTCAGCTTTCAAGGCTGCTTGATAAGCATCCTCGATTGTACTAACTGACATCATGCTGATCTCTTCTTGTATTTCATATTTCAGCCCATTGATATATCTAGTTGTCTTTTCATCTTCATTTTCCTTCTATCCAGCCCTGATGTTTAGTCTGTAAAATTCTTCAGTGTACTCCTTCACTGATAAACCTTTATGTCTCAGGTTCTGCAGTCTCATGTACAGATTGATTTGGTAATCCCTTAGGATAATTTTGGCTTTCATTTTGGTTACCATCCTATCCTATTTTTAAATTTTCTTCTTACCATTTCTCCTATGTTCGGCTTGTAGTTCATCCCATCATAGTGATGCATGACCCTTTAGTCTTGTCACTGCATGCTTCACCATCTTGTATTCTTCAATATCTTCATTATCAAAGTATTTGTCCATAGCACGTACCCAATCTAACAATTCTTCAACTTCCAAATTGCCTTCATACATTGGTACCTCTATTCTTTCTCTGGCTCCTATATTTGAAACAATTTTTACTAAGCGATCTTGTGTAGCATCCTCTACTACATTTTCTTCGACCTCTTCTTCTTCTTCGCTCTCAACTTCACTGATATCTCCAGTGTTTGGTGCTCTCCTATGTGTTGTTTCCATGGCATCCCATCTCATTCAGAGTCGCCTCATTTCTTCTTCCATTTCTGCATTCGCTCTATGCCTTCTGGGTGGCATGATTCCACTGCATCACCTACAAACAAAAATCAAATTTTTGATACCACAATTGATACCAATCTTCCTCCTTTATCCTTTTGTCTGCTGTCTGCAAACAAACCCAATATCAGCTCTGATACCACCTGATGCAGCCCCCCTACTCCCCCCGTAGTGCTGCGCGACCTCTTGGTCAATGGATCTCCGATTCTTGAGTCGAAAGACTCTCTGGAACCTTAAAGGTCCCCTCATGTATCTAAACACAGGCCCTTCGGCTTCCTGGTGCAGGTCTAATAGAAACCCACAACCTTCCCTTTCGTTCTACTGCGAAAACTCAAAGTGCCGATGTTAGCTACTTTTCAGATAAAGCCTCTCTTGGTGTGACCTTGGGCTATGACCACGCGATTGCGGGTGCGGCCACAAGCGGTTTGGGGTCAAACTGCTTTTGGGCCCACAATGCTCCTACAACCTCCATGTGTCCTCTTAACGAAACCATGATTTGGATTGCGGCCCACCCTTGATTTGTTAAACTCCTCCCAACTCATGTCCCCACAATGTTACGTGATCGTTGATCTCACGATCTTGACAATAACTTCTAAATCGATGATTTAGACCTGTGCCCTTCAGATCTACGAACCAGATATGTTCCCTCTGAATCAACGGTCAAGATCTCTTCACAATTCTGGACTTCAGGAATTCGAAAGCTCAAACCCAACTTCTTTCCGTATGTCAATCCTCCGGAGTTGGCGATCTACGGACACTTGTCCTACTCATCAATGGTCATGCTCTGTCTTCGGGTGTTTGAATCTTCAAACCCAGATCAACGGTCCAACGACCCCCTGCTCGATCAATGCTCAAGATCTCCTCCCGGTATTTGGTCTTCTGAGATCTCAAATCTCAAACCACGTCTTTTCTCCCTTTGTTTTATCCGAAGGCCGTGATCTCTTGACGCGTTTCCTCTTGATCTAATGATTGATGATTTCTTCGGGAATTTACCCAGAGTACATGGATCTATGCCACATCTCCCTTAGATCTGATGGCTATAAATCACTTCGGGACTTTACCCGGAGTTCACGGATTCGTGCCACGTCTCCCTTAGATCTCACGGTCTAGAAATCACTTTGGGACTTTGGCTATTCGCGCTTTGGGAGTTTCAAGTTTCAAACTCGACTCTATATTTAATGCTTCTCATTCAACTGCTCTATATTTAATGCTTCTCATTCAACTGCTCTAGATTTTAATGTTTTTTCATTGTAAATCCTCCCAACTGCTATTATTGAATGATTTTCATTCAACTGCTATAAATTTTACTTTACTGCTCTAAATTTTAATGTTTTTCATTGTAAATCCTCCCAACTGCTATTATTTAATGCTTTTTATTTAATGTTTTGTATTCAACTGCTATAAATTTTAATGCTTAATCCTCCCAACTTTAATACTTTTCATTTAACTGCTATAAATTTTAATGCTTTTCATTTTAAGTTTTATGCACATTCATGAAGTGTCACTTTTTGAATTTTAATGCTTTTCATTTTAAGTTTACATTCATGAAGTGTCATTTTTTGAAAAACTATAAGGGCAAAACGACCTTGCCATGGACGAACGTTTAGGTGTAAGGCAGAAATATTTTTTCCCTTATTTAAAACATTCATTTCATTAAAGTGTGGGACAATATACATTTATAAAGGCTTTTGCAACATTTAGAAAGGCTTTTACAATAAAAGAGTTAGAAGATCTTCATCTTTTGAACTCCTCATCTTTTGAACTAAGCAATATGATTTGGTGGTAAAATTTAAATTAAAATAAATAAAGATGGATAATATTACTTATTGTATCACCTTAGCTGAGGTTATTCATAGGCATATGAGGTAAGACATATGAAGTAATTCTACTTCTGAGTTTCCTAGTCAATGTTGTATTAAATCCCACATATCACATAATTAAAAGTGGTTGATATATATTAATCGATGTTATTTTTCGTCTTTTTAAACTAATGAAACCAATTGGCATACATCAATCACTTTTAATTACGTGGTTGTGTTAGTTGATAATTGAAGTGCATGGGGATGATCAATAGATCTGTGAATTGAGATATCAATATAGTTAATATTGAAATATCTATGATATTTTAGTATGGTTGACTATGGTTGAGCATGTTTGGTTATGTTTGACCATAGTTGACTTTGGTTAGAAATGGTTGATTATGTGTGACAATATTTAACTATGATTGACTTTGTTCAACCATGGTATACGATGATTGACCATGGTTGAGTATGTTGAACTATTATTGGCCATGGTTGAATTTGGTTGACCGTGTTTAACTATTGTTGACCATGGGTAAGAATGTTGACTATGGTTGACCAAGTTTTACTATGATTATCTTTGATTGACCATGGTTGTCTGTGGTTGTCTTTGGTTTTACTATGGTTTACCATGGTTGTCTATGGTTGAACATGATTGACCAAAATTAACCATGATTAACTTTGGTCGACTTTAGTTTACTATGGTTGATTATTGTTTACTTATGTTTGACTTTTGTTTATGTTTAGTTTACTATGGTCGAATTATGTTTGACTTTGGTTTATGTTTGGTTTACTATGGTTGACCTTGGTTGACTTTGGTCTACTACATGTTCTCTATGGTTGATTTTGATTTACTATGGTCGACAACATTTGACCATGTTTGATTGTGGTTTACCTAGGTTGACTATGAATCATTTTGGTTAACCATGGTTGACTATTGTTGACCACGTTTATTATGCTTATGCATGGTTTACTATGGTAATGTTGCATTGTGATATTCATCATGTCTGACTTGTATGAAATTTCTATGTTCCTCAATGGTTGTAATGTAATGTGATGTTCATTAAGGGTTATGTCATATTGTGATGTTCCTCAAGGGTTATATTGAATTGTGATGTTTCCCAATTATTATGTTGCATTGTGATGTTCATATTCATTGTGCTATGTGGAATTTTCATGTTCCTCAATGGTAACATCACATTATGAAGTTCATTAAGGGTTATGTCACCTTACAACATTCCCTAAGGATTATGTTTCAATGCAATATTCCTCAATGGTCATGATGCATTGTGAGATTAATCATGGTTGGCTTATATTGAATAACTATGTTCCTCAATGGTTATGTCGCATTGCAACATAAAAGGTTATGTCACATTGCAACACTCATAAATGTTTATGTCACATTTATGATGTTCCTTAATGATTATATTTTATTTCTACATTCATAAAGAGTTATGTCACATTTATGATGTTCCTTGATGGTTTTGTAGAATTTCCATGTTCATCTTGGTGGAATTATGATTCGTATTTTATGAGCAGAACGAAATGAATACAAATTATTAAAATATGCTTAACACAGAATAACAAAGATACAATAAAACTAATTTTCTATTCAATAAGGAAATAAGATGAAACTATATAATGCAGTGGAAAACAAGCTTGTTGGAATGGTGGCGGCTTATCTATGAGAAGAGATGTGACGGCTACGCTCATTCGCCAGAAGATGATTACAATGAGGCTTTGAAGGCCTTTTTACAATAAACAGGAATATCAAAATTCCTAGACATCCAAAAACCTAACCCTAGGAGATGAAGTGCCAAAAGTCATGTGGGCCCCGTTTGGGTAAGTTAGTACATCAAATTCTCGGGGTCGTAACTTTTGCATACGATCTTCGTTTTAGGTGCATGATAATCCGTTGGAAAGGTATCATCGAGGAGATTCATTTTGGGGGCTCAATTAGAGACTTCTCCTATCATTGATAATATATATCCCGAAAAAACTTCATTTAGGCCCTCAAAATGGCCCCGGAAGTTAAAAACTACTAAAAATAGTAAATTGCCAAAATTGCCAGAAAACTGTTTTGAGCGAGTTGGAAAAGGTGGGTGGCCATCGATATCCACCTGGATCAATCCTCCCTCATTAGGAATCAATGGTCTCCATTGCATTGAGTTCCCTCATTAGATGATGAAATTTCTTCTGAATTTGGCCCTGGGTGAGCCAGTTGCCTTGGTGCAGGAGTTGCCCTGATTTGATGACTCGATAAAGTTGGATCCTTTGTTGTCAAGTGACCTTGATATGTGTGTCCATAATATGATCATTTGATGCTTATTGCATGCATTTAGGGTTGATCTTTGTTGGTGTCAACTGCTCTGCTATCTCTGAGGTGTCCAATAATGGTGGGAAATATGGCCGAAGGAGAGCCACGCTAAAGATTGGGTGCATGCCAAAGAAAGGGGGAATGTTGAGATCAAAATAATTTTCACCCACAAACTTGATGATGGTGTATGACCCATAATGGAGTGGGGAAAGCTTCCTATGGGGCCCTGTAAGGCGTTCTTTCTGCAAGTGAAACCAAACTTTTTCTCCCACCTGAAACTTATGTGGGACCCGATGTTGATCATGGCACTGCTTGTACTTGGCATTAGACTTCTGTAGAATATCCTGAACTTGTTGGCGGATGTGCTGGATCCGCTCAATGAACCGGGTAGCTTTGTTAGCTTCTGGTGGAGTAGGGGATGAGTCGACCGATGTGGTCACCAAGGGTAGTGCAACATCCATGGGGCCCAATGGATGGAATTCCAACCCCACCTGAAAGGCGATGTGGCCAATTGAGCTATACAGGGCTCAGTTGTAGCTATGATGGGCATAGGGAAGACTCTCATCCCATGTACGAGGGTGTTTTGAATTGTACATGCATAGGATATGTACGATCATCCGATTGACGACCTCAGTTTGGCCATCTATCTGGGGGTGGAAGGTAGTGGATTTGGTGAGCTTGGTATCCAACAGTGACCAGAGGCTCGACCAAAATGTGATGAGGAACCAACTGTCACGGTCTGAGATAATGGTTTGTGGGATCCCAAAATGTACCCATACTTGTTCAAAGAAGAGCTTTGTAGTGGCTTCTGCTGTGATGTTCTTCTTGTAGGTGGATAGAATCGCCATCTTGGAAAAGCGATCAACAACCACAAAAACACAGTCATTTCCCCTCTTGGTGGATGGGAGGCCTGACATGTATTCCAATGATATGGATTACCATGACCTGTTAGGAGTTGGAAGAGGGGTGTACATGACCTGTTTCTTAGTGGTTGGTTTGGAAATAGTACAGGCGGTGCATGACCTGATATACTTGCCGACATCTTGTCGAAGTTTCAGCCAGTAGAAATGTTTCTGCAACCCTGCCACTGTCCTTTTGACGCCAAAGTGTCCGGCCACCCGAATGTAGTGAGCTTCCCAAATCAACTTCATGTGCTCGCTTGATGGAACTCAGAGATGGCCTAGATGACACAACAACCCGTCTTGAATATGGAAATTAGCGACCATTGAGTTGGCGCCAAACATTTGGTAGGTGGTGGAGAAGTCAGGGTTTGTCTCATAGAGGTGGGGCCATCCAGAGGTCTTGTGGCTACAAGAGTCTAGCACCATGGTGAGTGACGCGACTGGAGGTTGGCTGAGGCAGTCAACAACTCGATTGGTACTTCCTGTTTCATACTTGATGTTGAGGTGGAACTGCTTTAAGTATGTGGACCACTTCTGATGGCAGTCATTCTGTAGTTTTCCTAGGGTTTGCATGAAATGTAGTGGCTTGTGATTAGTGTGGATGATTATCTCCTTCCCAAGAATGTAATGTCTCCATTGGCGACAAGCTTGCACAATGGAGTACATTTCTTAGTCGTAAGTAGGGTAATTACGGACATCATCTGAAAGTGTCTCACTATGATATGCCACGGGGTGGCCGTGTTGAGTGAGAATGATGCCCACAACATAATCTGAAGCATATGTCTTGATCTCAAATGGATGTTGCAAGTTCGGTAATGAAAGTACTAGGGATGAGAACAACACTTCTTCAAGTCATCGAAGGCTTGTTGTTGGGACATGCCCCACACAAATTTTTCCTTACCGCCACCCGCGGTTACTTGGCTGAGGGCCCATGCGATAAGAGAGAATCCCAACACAAACCTGCAATATAAATTGGCGAGGCCCAATAAGCTCTGAAGTTCAGTGAGTGTAGTTGGGGTTGGCAGTCATGGATGAACTGGATCTTGGCTAGATCCACATGCACACCATGCCAATCAATGATGTAGCCTAAGTAATGGACCTTGTCCATGCTGAAGGAGAATTTTTCCAAGTTTTCATATAGTTTGTGCTGCCGCAGGGTGTGGAGAACCTGTTGAATATGATGCAAGTGTTCCACCCAAGTCTTTTTGTAGATGAGGATGTCATATAGATACACCACTACAAAATTATTGGTGAAAGTTCGTAGGATATTGTCCATCATCCTCATAAACATTGTTGGATCATTTGTCAAACCAAAGGGCATGACCAACCATTCAAAAAGACCTTCTTTTGACTTGAAGGCGGTTTTCCATACATCTGTCTGTTCTATTAGGACTTGGTGGTAGCCAGACTTCATATCAATCTTACTGAAGTATTTTCCCCTCGTGAGATGATCAAGGAGGTCATTGATTTAGGGAATCGAGTACCGGTTTTAGATTGTGATTTTATTCAGGGCCTGGTAATCAATGCAGAGTCACCAGGTCCCGTCTTTCTTTTGCACCAACACGATTGGGCTCCCACAAGGTGATGAGTTGGGACATATGTGCCCCTTGTGGGGCAGTTCTTGGATCTGCCTCTTGATCTCCTTGTTTTCTAATAGAGATCCGTGGTAGACTGGCCCATTGGGTAGTGGTGCGCCTCGGGTCAGATCGATGGAATGCTTGACTTGGAAGTGCAGAGATACCCCAGTATGAGAGGAGAATATATCTGAGTATTCTTCCATGATATTATCCACTTGCTTCTGTTGTGTGGAGAGATTGACCGTGGAGGCCCTGTATGTGGCTGCGATCTTTCTCTCACTCTGAGACCGAATCACGAAGAAGAAAAATTTCTCGGTCTGAGAGATGAACTTCCTGCATTGCTTGGTAGAGATCAAGGAAATAACACTAGGAGGAACTACCTCGAGTATCCTATAAAATTTCCTGTTCAAAGTAATAATAACACTACGTGGCCTAGACTTATATGCAACATGATGTTTCCATAAATAAGGTTGGCCAAAAAGAACATTACAAATTTCGAGAGGAGAAACATCACACAATACCTCATTTTTGAAGGGCTTGATGTTGTACGACAGTCGACACTGTTGGCTGACACAAAGGTCGCTTCCTTGGTGGAGCCATCCAATGGTGTAGGGTTGTGGGTGTGACATTGTTAGTAAGACCAACCACTTGATGAACAATGCTAAGATGAGGTTCTTCTAGCTACCGCTATCAATGGTTAAGTGCAACGGGGTGCCTTTTACCCTCATCTGTGAATGGAAGAGGAAATCTCCTTATTCTGGCTCATCTTATTCACTAGGTTGGAGCTTGGGGGTAGCAACGATGGCACTAGGTTCCGCATCAATGATCCATATTCCCTTTATATTTATGACTCATAGTCAGAACCCACATCTAATTCAGAGGCTTTCACTTCATCCACCAACGACTGCTTTGATTTGCAGTCAACAATGTTATGCCAAGGGCTCTTATGGAAGTTGCACCACTTCCCGGTATCTTTCTTTTTCTTTCTAGTGTCCTTCTTTTCTTGCGGCTTTGACTGGTTGTCCTGATACTATCCATATTTGATCTGTCCTTTGTTCTATGGGTTGGGGCCACCCCTTCCTAGCTTTTTCTATGAGGGGTTCCCAGGCCCAAATTGACTCATCTTTTTTTTGAGCTTATGCTCGATGATGACATATTGGTAGGCCGTGCCCAAGGGCGAGATGTCTAGAAATTCATTTTGGTCTGGATGTATCTATGCAGAGCACCATGATACTTGAGCACTAGATGTCATTCTGAATATTTGATACCCATATTGGTGTGTGTTGGCCCTTGACCAAGTTTTGGGAGATTCTTGGTCATAGTGACCTATTTTGGGACTTCAACAGCTTATCGAAGGAGGAGCACAAGACGAAGTAGAGATCAAGGGATCTCGACCCACTTTTGGGTCCTTTTTGGGTTTTTGGGATTGTAACGGGATTGGGATGTCGAACCATGGGTTTTACCCATGTTTAGGATTATTTTGTGATATATAAATAGATGCCTAGGCTAGATAGAAAAGGGGGGGAAGAAGAAGAGAAGTGAATCTATGTGATGTGAATGTATGCTAAGTGCGAGTAGAGTCTGTAAGTGCTTTGTGCATGACTATAAGATACTTGTAGATTTAAGTGTAGGTCCTTGTAGCAGATTGTGGAGGGCTTAGTGCCATAACACAAGGCATAAGGTTCTAGCCAACTGCGCAGATCTTCTGTCTTGTGTGGAGTATGGGTTTTGATGGCTTTGTGCTTCTAATTGATTGACTGAAGACAATAAAGAAGAAGAGTTGGTGGACGTAGCCCCAGGGTGGGGGTGAACCATGTAAACACTGTGTTTTCTTGCTTTATGCTTTTATTAATGTGTTTATGTATTCTTTTTCTAAGTGCTTTAAGATGATTAGATAGATCTGCTTATGCTTAGTGCTAATGACATGTGAGAATGTTAGATATGATCTATATGAATGTGCCGAGTGCTTGATCTTCTATATATGACCTATCTATTGATGCTAAGTTCTTAAGTATGTTATATCAGTGTGAATGCTGCGAAGCCCTGTTTTATCAATGAAGTGATTATTGATTGTATATTGAGGAACTGACGGTGCTAAGTGATTTATTAAATAATGCAATCACAGATCTGTGTCCCAGCTAAGGTTGCAAACACTTGAGTCTTGCAACCACCCCTGCCTCTACCTCGAGTGAGACTTCATCTGCTTCGCAGGTGTTTCCGAAAGGGCCGATAGTTAGGGCTTTGTTGGTGCGTTGTTGTAGCGTTGAAACCTAGGTCTACCCCTGTGCCAAAAAATGGTTTCGTTGTCGGGACCTGAAACTGTGATTGATGGGAATTGAGAAAGAAGAATCTTTATGCAAAGATCCATCCTGAAACTGAGAAATCTCCGAGCATAGATCTGTTTCCCTAGTGCGCAGCATTCTACTTGACCTAAGAAGCTTTGTGCTAAGGAAAAGAAGTCCAATCTGAAGAAAAGAGGTAAGATTTGTAAGCTCCATGCTCTGATAAAGGTAAAGATAGTGGAAAGTTTTAGATTTGCAAGCTTTGTTCTCTGTAGAAGTAATATAAGTGAAATTTTTATTTCTAAAGTATGGATCTAGGTATGATTGATAGGTTCTATCCTCACTTGAAAACTAGGGTATTAGTAGATGAGAGAAGACTTGATATGAATAGATCTGATAAGGATAGTGAAAGATATCTTATACCTATGCATAGAAATAATCTTTGGACTAACGAATGGATGTAGGATCCTAGAAATAATTTGTTGTAGGTTAGCTACCATGATCCTAGTGCACAGTACAAAAGAGGTTAGGGATCATTTAAAAGAAAGAGAGGATTAACCCTCTATTACAGTTGCAGAAGACTAGGACATCTGGCTAAGGAATACCCTGGTGGAAGACCTAGTTGCCTCTGTTGTAAAGCTCTAGACAATGAAGTATTGGATTGCCCTAGAATGATTGTTAAGCTTGAAAGAATGAACCTGAATCAAGAGAACCCTAAGGAAGATCCAAAAACTGGGATTATGGAATAATACCAGAAAGGATCTGAGCAAGCATTGCTACAGATAAAATAAACCCTGAATGACCACCGACATGTCAGATTACCAGAAATCTTCAAAGAAAAAAGAATGCATTGAAGTAAGAATAAGATACTTCGACATTGACTGTGTTCTAGATGAGGAAACACAGGTGAATGTCATGACTGAGAGAACTTGGGAAGCTATAGGGAGTCCTGCGATGACTCCCTCATTAGGAGGAACAAGGTTATTCAGAGGAAAGCTGATAAACCTGTGTGGAAGGCTTTCCCAGATACCTATGACTGTCAATGGAACTTCGACGGAGGAAGATTTTGAGATTATTAAATTTGTTGAAGACAATGCCCCGTTTACCATGTTAATAGAAAACCTTGGATTGACAGAGATCAAGCCAGACGAAAGGAAGAAGAAGAAGTCTTGGAGTAGAAGAAACAAGAGTTAAAAGATTTCATGACCAGAAGGATCACACATTTGATTGAAGAACATGAGAGTAGATCGAAGCTATTTAATGCTAGCAACATAGATGTTGAAGCTGCAAGAACATTAGAGGATCCACAGAAGATTGAAGTACCTATTACAGACAAAGAAGAAGTATTATCCTGGAACCCTAGGGAAGAATCTCAACAATGCGAAGTGACTAAGACCACAAAAGATAAGAATCAGAATGGAAAACAAACTACTGAGACGAAGCTCACTGGAAAGAAGGCTAGAAAGAAAAGTAAGAAGAGAGCTAAGTTGTAGAAGGTTCCAGAGGGAGCTTCGCAGATAGAAAAATTGCATAATTGGAGCTTCGTTGGGATATCAGAACAACGACACATGGCACTTCGCCATGGCGAAGCAATATCACTGTTGGGGATATTATAACCATTCGATATATGCTCCAAATAGGAAGAAAGGAAATAAAGGTTCATCATCAGACCATTGGACCACACCATAACAGACCGAACAAGAGTTAATGGAGGCACATACCCGTTGCAAGTGAACCATTGTCAAGTTCCCTATTTATCCCGCTGTGCCACGCATCAAGAACACTTTTGCCAATTGAGAATTCGAGCCCGCAGACTAAGCCAAGTTTATACAATGATTATCGCACTCTTTCTTTCTATCTCAGTACTGTGTCTAATTTGTTCCCCGAACCCATGATTGTAAACCCCGAGTGCATATGTCGGAAGAATTGAGTGTTGCAGAGAAAGCTGTTGAAGAAGTTTTGATCGACTTGATTATTGAAAGAGTCATGTCGGAGAGAGGATTATCCATAGGTGCACAAGAATCATCCACGAGAGGACTTCTAGCCTCTTCGTCAACTGCTCGAGCCAGACCATCCCAGCCAACTGATGAAAAGAGAACTAAGCACAGAGATGATCTCGTGAATGCTAAGCTAATTCTGAATATTTTGCCCACCTATATACCACCTCTGAGTGATGCAATCAATTGAGACAGTGTGCCCAAAGAATTTGAGTATGCTTTGGTCACTGCATACCTCCCGAAAGAGATGTGTAGTGCACACAGACCAAGATAAGATCACAGCGTTGAATTTTAGTGACTTCAACCTCGGTGATAGGAACGTCTACAACATGCTTGCCCCACATAAGTATCTGACTAGGACCAAGGGAAATAATTCAAAGATAGTTCCCCAGTCATGGAATATGAACCTCGCATAGTCCACACTTCTCAATGTCATGAAGATTCCTCACTTCGGAAGGCACCAAGAAGTGAATGCATGCGTCAAGCTACTGTTGTCCTGTTACCATGGAAGATACTTACGGTTAAACTGTTATATCACAGTGGATCTGACGTTGATCAATCGAATCACAGGGCTAAGCATGCAAGGCCCTAACCCATTGTTAGGACCACATATTGTACCCTTTTTGTCCATACTTTTTGCTATTATTTTACCCTTCATCACCTACATTTTGACTTATACTATCATTTCATCTAATAATTCTAAGGTATACAACGTCCTTTCTCATTACTTTATGCTTAATCCGTTTTGCATAATATTTTACATTACTTTTGAACCTAACCATTGATTAGAAGTGCAGAAGTGTCCATATTTGCAGA
>JZKD02S0435581.1:0-17725 GCA_000966675.3 Picea glauca
CACATTCCCCTTAAGATATCATTCAAAACATAACTTTCATGACTCTTCAAAATGGATTCAACCATGCAACCATGGTATTCTTCTACTATTCATTCAATCTTGGAAAGTGTTAAGCTTGCCTCACATTTCACTCATCAGGGAAACCATATTGGGCCTTTAGTATACTTATACTCTTACATCATACATGTGCATCACTCGCACATTTGATATCATTCATATCTAAACGGTATTAATATCAGGTTTCATATCAAGAAGCTTCTCAATGCATTAGATCCATGCACTCAAGCATACAAACACAACTAAGTATTCATCATACTAGCTTAGTTTTATCATTAGTGTTCTTTAGTTAGAGATTACAGTCGCTTACATGACTAATCTCCCAGTTATAACTCATACTAGTGTTGCCTTCTCTTTATAGCAATGACTAACCAGGTTCACTCTCCCTTTTATACTATAGCAGCTGGCAAGAAAAATTTCTTGCCTCAACTTCTATAGGAATTTACTCATCTCACCTTTCCTCTGGTCATGAGGAGTTATATACTCCGAGTTTAATATAAAGCAATAATTATACTGCCAAGGATCCTACCTAATTCTATCATATTCCTTTAAGCCCACAAAGGTTTTAACCATTATATAATCAGCCATCATCAGTGCCTTAGGTTCCAACCGGCCATGCTTAGAGGCGGTGTCATGAACGTCAGGTCATCCGCCTTTCGGGCTTCAGCTACCCTTGACAGCACCCTGCCACCTTCAGCTATCCACATTCAAGAATTATTATAAATTTAATTATCGTATCCCTACTCAGGTAAGAGTATTTATCACTTGACAAGGGTTAAATAAATTCTTCTGTTGAAATTCAACAAGAATTCCCAAAATCACAGGTTCAATCTACAATCCTTTTTCCTCAAGGAGTAAATGTAGATAACAATACCTCTTTATACGACTCTCGCATGAGCCCAATAAGGCTAAGTGTTGTAACCATGCTCTGATACCAATTTATAACACACCCACGATGAGGCATAATTAAAAAAATATATATATTTCCTCAATTAGTCGAATCCTCCATCCATGGTCTTTAATCCTGGTCAATGGATCTTCAAAATTCCTGAGTTGAAGCAGCTCTTCGGTTCCCTACTGGAATCTCTAAGAAATAGATCCACGGGTCTTTGCAAGACTTCACCTATGCAAACTAGCACCAGGTGCAAGCTTCCTCCATGTGACCATCGGTTGTGACCACGCGCCTGTCCAAAAGACACTTCACGACCTCGGACCTAGGGTGTTTTTCTATGGGCCAAACCCGATACTCTCAATTTCTGATTTCTCAATCGGAGAATCCTCTAGGTGATAGCTCCTCCCGCTAGGCTCCTTTGATTGAGATGTTGGGCAATAACCTGGGGCCCAACTACCAAGCGCTTCAGGACTTTGGGTTTCGTGTCTCTCGAGGGCAGTTCACTTCTCCTCTCTGAAGTCCAATATGCGAACTCCCTCCAAGACCCAATATACGGTCCACACTCTCCCTTCGATCGACGACTGCGATCAAATCGTGAGTTCGTGTCTCAGGTATTTGGATGTGAGTCCACCCTGACTCTTCCGATCCCTAATATTTCGATAGAGTTAGATCAACGGTCCATGGTCTTCTGTGATCCTACGGTCCATATCAACTCGTGAGTTCGGCTCTCACGAGTTCTCACAATTCTGCCTTTGAATTTCCCAATTTGGGAGTCAGTGAAATGTTGATCTTCTGCCACGTGTCCTATCCCAATGGACGGCTAGGATTGTTGCGGCTCCCAGCTCCTCGGGTATTCACTTCTTGGCTTCTCCGCAGGTTCTTCCTCTGAAGTACGTAGATCTCTGCCACGTGTCCTATGAATCCAATGACTCAGAGTCACCTCACACCTCGCCCTTTGTGAATTTTAGACTACTCTCCCCCAGTTCTTCCGATGTCCAAATTCTTGAACTCTAAGATCTGCTTCCACCTGTCAGCCCTGACGATGGACGGTTCCGATGATTTTGGAACTTCCAGACTTGGAAAATTCCATTCTCCTGTATACTTTTGAATGGTTTAACCCTCATGCACCTTTCTTGGATCCAACGGTTGTTGGTCCTCACACTCAGATCTGATGGCTCAAATTTGATCTCCTCCTGCACGCTCTTCTAATTGTCTGGATATGAATTTCAACGGCCCAGATATTTCACAGTTCTTGATCCAATGACCATTGTCTCTCCTCCTCTTGAGCTTTCACTTTCTTCCCTAACTTGGAAGATTTCAGATGTTCTGAAGGCCTCAGCCTTTGATCTACCTCCTGTGAGCCCTGATATAGGGGTCTCAACTTCTACTTTCCATCTAGAGCTTACAAAATTGAAACAAGTTTGCCTCTTGGACCTCATCTGTGCATCTGAGAAGTGCTTACCTCTTCTGAGATTGGTTCTTAGGGGATATCGAGTTCCCACATACTCCATGCATTAATCTGCTCGCATCAGATCGATGTTCCACGACCTTCCTTGATCCAATGGTCTAGATCACGTTGCAACTTCGGGTTTCAGAAGTTTAGTCGCGCCAACTTCGGGTCATGGAGGGTCCCGATAGATCCTTGGATATACGGTCTATATTTCATCACTACTTCAAGTTTCAGATTTGAGAGAATCTGTCCCCTTTCACAATGATTACCAACATTCGTCGAACTCGCGAAGACTTAAGGAATCGAGGCATTAACATCTACGCTCCTTATTCAAATCTAATGGTCGTGACAGACCTTGGATCCTCCCAAACAGATATCGTTCATTCATCTTCCAATCGAAAGAATATTCCCTTTCGATACTTGAATCTCGCTATCCTTCCTAAGCTTCATCAGTTATGAAGGATCTAAGAGTGTTACACTCTTTCTATTGGACTTAACATTTAGAATAATTTATGCGTACCCCTTGTGCTCATTCATCAAGTCTATTACTTAAGTGGTTCTCAGTTTCTACTTGCCTCGCAAAGAGCCTGTGCATATCTACACTAGCTCTCCTGAGCATAATAGACTCCATCCTTCAAGGGACTCAGAACGACTAGGAGGGTCGACATGCGTTCATGAAACTGTGTCCAAGGTCGATGGACATACAGTTCGTGACTCTATCTTAAGCCACCACAGGATGCAAGCATTTACGAGTATAAAACATGTCCTATCCATATGATTTCCTACTTACCTAATTTCACATTTAGGAAGATACAAAAGAAGGAAATACAGTATACATCATTAATCAAACATAACCATCCCTGCAACATTCATAGGATATCCAACTTTAACTCACAGTACCACTTAAATACACAAGATGTGTGATTACTTATCTATTATAGGTGGTAGCCAACTAACTTAATGTGGGTGCTCATCCTTCCACCCTACCATAGGCTCAGAGGCATTCATTCTTATCACTCTGGCCACCCCCGTGCCAAGCCATGATATCACCAGGGAACTCTCACAGTTCTCAAGGATTCTTTCTCTGTTCAGCTTCTGCTTGGGTTCTGTTCTTTGCAACTTTCAGATATTTCTCTCTGTTATGGCCTCGACTAGGTTTATCATATGCTCACTCAGCATCAATCTCGTGACCTTCTATTCATTATCCCATGGAGAGCTCCACGCATCTCCCTTATGAGCTTGCGCTCTCGTCTGGTTGTCCGTGTGTATCTATCTTACCTTCCTTCTTTTTGGAAGGTTCCTGACCTATCACTTTCCTTCTGTCAGAAGGAAGCTCGGGTCTGCAGGTCTCTATGGTACTTCAGGTTGAAATTTGGTAGCTCGACCATGCTTCCATTTATGGGGGTGGATGATAATTCAACCACTGGTCCTTTCTTCATTAACTCATTTCTCTCCTTGGAATCTGAAGAAGGTTTGTCATCCTCATCAAGGGAAATTTGGGCTTATTTGGTATAATGAACCCTCTCGTATATTTCTCACATTCTTCCTCTAGTGATATCATGGCTAGTAATTTCAAGGCTTCACCCCCACAATTAGTTATTGGCAACTCAAACAATAATACATTTACACTATTCCCATGCCACAACATGGTAATCCTATTTTATGATTAATTACAAGCTGGGGGAAACAGGGTGTTACAACATCTAAGGGTGAAGGTGGAAAATGCCCAAAGTAAGTTTGAAAAGGTGACTTACCAATAGAAATGTGGACTGTTATGTTATAAGAGTGTTGTATATAGATCAAATTTTCATCCTAGTTCTTTGGGTGTTTCTTATTGTAACCTCTCAAAATTTTCTCCAAAGTCTTGTTGACTACTTTAGTCTTCCCATCTGTCTGTGGATGGAATTTTGTATACCTATTCAACTTAGTGTCCATCTTCTCCTACAATCTAGTCCAAAATGCACTTATAAATCTAGTATTCCTATCTGACATGATGCTTCTTGGTATCCCAAGTGGACCCAGNATCTACACTAGCTCTCCTGAGCATAATAGACTCCATCCTTCAAGGGACTCAGAACGACTAGGAGGGTCGACATGCGTTCATGAAACTGTGTCCAAGGTCGATGGACATACAGTTCGTGACTCTATCTTAAGCCACCACAGGATGCAAGCATTTACGAGTATAAAACATGTCCTATCCATATGATTTCCTACTTACCTAATTTCACATTTAGGAAGATACAAAAGAAGGAAATACAGTATACATCATTAATCAAACATAACCATCCCTGCAACATTCATAGGATATCCAACTTTAACTCACAGTACCACTTAAATACACAAGATGTGTGATTACTTATCTATTATAGGTGGTAGCCAACTAACTTAATGTGGGTGCTCATCCTTCCACCCTACCATAGGCTCAGAGGCATTCATTCTTATCACTCTGGCCACCCCCGTGCCAAGCCATGATATCACCAGGGAACTCTCACAGTTCTCAAGGATTCTTTCTCTGTTCAGCTTCTGCTTGGGTTCTGTTCTCTGCAACTTTCAGATATTTCTCTCTGTTATGGCCTCGGCTAGGTTTATCATAAGCTCACTCAGCATCAATCTCGTGACCTTCTATTCATTATCCCCTGGAGAGCTCCACGCATCTCCCTTATGAGCTTGCGCTCTCGTCTGGTTGTCCGTGTGTATCTATCTTACCTTCCTTCTTTTTGGAAGGTTCCTGACCTATCAATTTCCTTCTGTCAGAAGGAAGCTCGGGTCTGCAGGTCTCTATGGTACTTCGGGTTGAAATTTGGTAGCTCGACCATGCTTCCATTTATGGGGGTGGATGATAATTCAACCACTGGTCCTTTCTTCATTAACTCATTTCTCTCCTTGAAATCTGAAGAAGGTTTGTCATCCTCATCAAGGGAAATTTGGGCTTATTTGGTATAATGAACCCTCTCGTATATTTCTCACATTCTTCCTCTAGTGATATCATGGCTAGTACTTTCAAGGCTTCACCCCCACAATTAGTTATTGGCAACTCAAACAATAATACATTTACACTATTCCCATGCCACAACATGGTAATCCTATTTTATGATTAATTACAAGCTGGGGGAAACAGGGTGTTACAACATCTAAGGGTGAAGGTGGAAAATGCCCAAAGTAAGTTTGAAAAGGTGACTTACCAATAGAAATGTGGACTGTTATGTTATAAGAGTGTTGTATATAGATCAAATTTTCATCCTAGTTCTTTGGGTGTTTCTTATTGTAACCTCTCAAAATTTGCTCCAAAGTCTTGTTGACTACTTTAGTCTTCCCATCTGTCTGTGGATGGAATGTTGTATAGCTATTCAACTTAGTGTCCATCTTCTCCTACAATCTAGTCCAAAATGCACTTATAAATCTAGTATTCCTATCTGACATGATGCTTCTTGGTATCCCAAGTGGACCCAGACTTGTTCNAGCATCAATCTCGTGACCTTCTATTCATTATCCCCTGGAGAGCTCCACGCATCTCCCTTACGATCTTGCGCTCTCATCTGGTTGTCCGTGTGTATCTATCTTACCTTCCTTCTTTTTGGAAGGTTCCTGACCTATCACTTTCCTTCTGTCAGAAGGAAGCTCGGGTCTGCAGGTCTCTATGGTACTTCGGGTTGACATTCGGTAGCTCGACCATGCTTCCATTTATGGGGGTGGATGATAATTCAACCACTAGTCCTTTCTTCATTAACTCATTTCTCTCCTTGGGATCTGAAGAAGGTTTGTCATCCTCATCAAGGGAAATTTGGGCTTATTTGGTATAATGAACCCTCTCGTATATTTCTCACATTCTTCCTCTAGTGATATCATGGCTATTACTTTCAAGGCTTCACCCCCACAATCAGTTATTGGCAACTCAAACAATAATACATTTACACTATTCCCATGCCACAACATGGTAATCCTATTTTATGATTAATTACAAGCTGGGGGAAACAGTGTGTTACAACATCTAAGGGTGAAGGTGGAAAATGCCCAAAGTAAGTTTGAAAAGGTGACTTACCAATAGAAATGTGGACTGTTATGTTATAAGAGTGTTGTATATAGATCAAATTNGTCTTGCAACCTTAGAGGTGTGAGCCTCTATGATAAGCTGCAATCATTCACCTTTAGGGACATAGAGATTGTCTATATTGTAGAGTAAACCATTATGGAAATGATAGTTAGCCTTTTCATCACCTTATTCTATATGAATTTGGCCCTGTAGTTGATGAAACAACTCCTTGAAGTCCTCATCTTTTGTGTATGCCTCTTTGTATGCATCATGGGTAAAAGGATCCATATGCATTAGACTTCCCAATGTTTAATATTGGATATGGGTGGTCGTGAAAGCATGTCTTCCAACTTATTTGTGCTACCCTTATTATACTTGATGACTAGATGAAATTGTTGTAAAAGCCCCATCCACTTGTAATGTATGGTTTGTTGTAGCCTACTCTTGGCCTACAAATACTATAGTGGTTGGTGATTTGTCTAGATGATGGTCTCCTTTCCCATCAAATAGTGCTTCCACTGTTTGGCATCTTGTACCAAGGCATAGAGCTCCTTGTCGTAGGTGTTATCTCCTAAAATAACCCAGTCAAATTTTCATTATTTTAGGTGATAGGATCAAGTCAAAAAATTTCCTTCTAAATTTTTTAGAGTCCATTAAGAGGTCCTCTTTTGAAGTGTATAGTTGAAGATTTCATTCATTTAAGTTTTGGTCTTAAAAATCTAAAATCTCAGCTTTCGGCATCTTAAACTGTCTGTGAGAGTCTAGTTAACTGCTGAAATAGGTCAGTTTTGGCAGCTAAGACGGTCTGTCAGAATGACCTTAACTGCCGAAACCTGTAGAATTCCTAAAAAACCGCCCTTCGAAAAAATCAATTTTCTCAGCCGTCCAATGTCCGTTTTGCATGTTCAAATAGTCGATTTTTATCTACAGATCATAAGCTATCCACTGGTGCTTTCAAATTTGAATTTAGATCTCAGGAAGGTAGTCAAAATCTCCCCGCAAGATCACGTGTCAGAAAATGCCTGCAAAAGCTGTTACAGGGCAGCAAGCTAATGTTTTTGCCCAGATCGGCATTTTTTTAATCCAAATGGTTTGAATTCGATTCTAATGGATAAATGGTGAATTATAAAGTCAGATTTGAATGCTATTTGTGTGGGTTAAGATCAGAAGAGGTTATTCAAATAAATTTGGTGTCNTTATACTTGATGACTAGATGAAATTGTTGTAAAAGCCCCATCCACTTGTAATGTATGGTTTGTTGTAGCCTACTCTTGGCCTACAAATACTATAGTGGTTGGTGATTTGTCTAGATGATGGTCTCCTTTCCCATCAAATAGTGCTTCCACTGTTTGGCATCTTGTACCAAGGCATAGAGCTCCTTGTCGTAGGTGTTATCTCCTAAAATAACCCAGTCAAATTTTCATTATTTTAGGTGATAGGATCAAGTCAAAAAATTTCCTTCTAAATTTTTTAGAGTCCATTAAGAGGTCCTCTTTTGAAGTGTATAGTTGAAGATTTCATTCATTTAAGTTTTGGTCTTAAAAATCTAAAATCTCAGCTTTCGGCAGCTTAACCTGTCTGTGAGAGTCTAGTTAACTACCGAAATAGGTCAGTTTTGGCAGCTAAGACGGTCTGTCAGAATGACCTTAACTGCCGAAACCTGTAGAATTCCTAAAAAACCACCTTTCGAAAAAATCAATTTTCTCAGTCGTCCAATGTCCGTTTTGCATGTTCAAATAGTCGATTTTTATCTACAGATCATAAGCTATCCACTGGTGCTTTCAGATTTGAATTTAGAGCTCAGGAAGGCAGTCAAAATCTCCCCGCAAGATCACGTGTCAGAAAATGCCTGCAAAAGTTGTTACAGCGCAGCAAGCTAATGTTTTTGCCCAGATCGGCATTTTTTGAATCCAAATGGTTTGAATTCGATTCTAATGGATAAATGGTGAATTATAAAGTCAGATTTGAATGCTATTTGTGTGGNGAGTGGCGTAGTCTGGGACAAAGTGACGTAAAAAGTTGAACTTGACGTAAATTCCTAGGTGGTGGAATTTATGTGATGGCTTGGACCTTGAGGGGGTCCACCATGATGTCATGTTCGGAAACAATGAACCCAAGGAGGCGTCTGGTTGTGATGCAAAATACAAACTTGAGGGGGTTCAAGTGGATATCGTACTGGCGACATCGTTGAAAAATGATGTGTGAGTTGTCTAGATGTTGAGTTCAGTTTTTGGATCGAGCAGTGAGGTCATCTAAGTAAGTGAGGATGATGCGAGAAAGATCACGGAAAACATAGGTCATGGCCCGTTGGAACGTAGCACCTGCATTCTTGAGTCCAAAATGCATGACACGATAAGCAAAGGTACCCAAAGGGGTACGATAAGCAAAAAAAATTATACTGATCTGCTAGATGGATTTGGATTTGATTGTAGCTAGAGAACCCATCCATAAAGGACAGTGCCTCATGGTTGGCACAGTCATTGATAATTTGGTCGATGAAAGGGGTTGGAAAGTTGTCTTTGGGACAAGTGTGGTTAAGATTGAAAAAGTATGTGCAGACATGAATAGTGCCATGTTTATTGTTAACGGGGACAAGGTTGGAGACCCATGAAGTGTACGCAATGGGGTAAATGAACCCAGCAGCGTGTAACTTTTTCAAGTTCAGCTTTGATGGTCGCAGCTTTGAATGGGTGAAGGGGGTGTTGCTTTTGACGAACTGGAGTGACATATGGAAAAGTGTCAATTCCATGCTCGATGATAGAAGGATCGAGGCCAGGCGTCTCTGTATATGACCAGGAAAAAAATATCGGTATTCCTGAAAGAGAGATTTGTAAGCAGTGAGTTCTTCAGGGGAGCATGTGGCACCAATGGTGATTTCTTCTACGATTCCCAGTTTAATGGAAATGTCAATTTTGACGGTGGGGGAGATGTTGGCCATGTTGCCTTCTTCAAAGCATCTGGGGCAGGGATAGGGTTGTTGAACCAGTCTATGTGCCCAGAAAGGAATAAAATCCTTGGTTTCGATTGCGCACATGGAGGCTTGGGGAGGAGGATGAAAGGCCTCTTGTGAAAGGAAAAGTGCTCAATGATGGAACACATTCCATGGGAAATCGAGAGTAGTGAGTTCCTCCAGGATATCTTCGTTGCAGTGTAAAATGAGAGAATACAGGGGATCCTTGGAGGTGACAAGGGGAACTATCAGAGTGTGGTTGTNGTAAAAAGTTGAACTTGACGTAAATTCCTAGGTGGTGGAATTTATGTGATGGCTTGGACCTTGAGGGGGTCCACCATGATGTCGTGTTGGGAAACAATGAACCCAAGGAGGCGTCTGGTTGTGATGCAAAATACAAACTTGAGGGGGTTCAAGTGGATATCGTACTGGCGACATCGTTGAAAAATGATGTGTGAGTCGTCTAGATGTTGAGTTCAGTTTTTGGATCGAGCAGTGAGGTCATCTAAGTAAGTGAGGATGATGCGAGAAAGATCACGGAAAACATAGGTCATGGCCCGTTGGAACGTAGCACCTGCATTCTTGAGTCCAAAATGCATGACACGATAAGCAAAGGTACCCAAAGGGGTACGATAAGCAAAAAAAATTATACTGATCTGCTAGATGGATTTGGATTTGATTGTAGCCAGAGAACCCATCCATAAAGGACAGTGCCTCATGGTTGGCACAGTCATTGATAATTTGGTTGATGAAAGGGGTTGGAAAGTTGTCTTTGGGACAAGTGTGGTTAAGATTGAAAAAGTATGTGCAGACACGAATAGTGCCATGTTTATTGTTAATGGGGACAAGGTTGGAGACCCATGAAGTGTACGCAATGGGGTAAATGAACCCAGCAGCGTGTAACTTTTTCAAGTTCAGCTTTGATGGTCGCAGCTTTGGATGGGTGAAGGGGGTGTTGCTTTTGACGAACTGGAGTGACATATGGAAAAGTGTCAATTCCATGCTCGATGATAGAAGGATAGAGGCCAGGCGTCTCTGTATATGACCAGGATCCTTGGAGGTGACAAGGGGAACTATCAGAGTGTGGTTGTCCTAAAGTGGTGAGGGCGTTGAAGGGATATCGTGGGCAGGGTGCAAGGGACCGCTAGTCATAAAGCAGATGTCATGATATTGTGGATGGTGCCTCATTCGCTTAGGTACTGACAATGAAATGTATCGAATGTAATAATGTGAGCCTCAATAAGGGGTGGCTGAGAGGGATCTTGATGAGANGTTGTTCTCAAGTGGTGAGGGCGTTGAAGGGATATCGTGGGCAGGGTGCGAGGGACCACTAGTCATAAATCAGATGTCATGATATTGTGGATGGTGCCTCATTCGCTTAGGTACTAACAATGAAATGTATCGAATGTAATAATGTGAGCCTCAATAAGGGGTGGCTGAGAGGGATCTTGATGAGATGTTTGGCGTATTGTGGCTAATGTTTGGTGAAATTGAGGTAGAGTTGGGAAATGATGAGTGTAGTGGCCATATTCTGAACAAATGGCATAAGTGAATTTGGTTCGCAACCCTTTATTTTTTGTAGTGGAGAACTCTATAGTAGCAGTGGACGTACTTGGTGGAGTGGCGAGAAATGTGGTTGCTCTAGGGAGTTGGATCAGATTGCGTAACTAGGGGAGAGTACGACATCGATTAGTGGGGTTCCCTTCTCTTTCGCATAGTGCACAAGGAGGTTGAACTTGGGGAGGAAGTGGAGCTGTGGGATCTTTCTTCTTTTGTCCTCCCCTAGTAGTGGTCATGGTGCCAATAGCTGGGGGTGATGGTGGTGTGGAAGGAGCTTGTACTAGGATCTGCATCGATATTCTCTTTGTCTGAGGAGGGAGAGATGGTTGAGGAACCATCGCGAGTGGATGAAGATACCATAGAGGGATGGCAAGCACCATGTTAGGGAGAGTAAGGGTTACAGCAACCTGGAATGCTTGGACTCCAGGTGGGGGGTAGAAGAAGGGAATTTGAGTAATGGCTTGGGGGACTATCTCCCAAACTGGGATTTTCCCCTGAAGGGGGGGGGGGATCTGGGATAAGTGGTGTAGTGGGGTTTGCAGGGAGCTCCTGAGGTAATTGTTCTCCAACTAGTGGAACCTTGATGTGAGGAGAGGCCTCGGTGGGAGGAGTATTGGCTCTGATGTTGGTTCCATTAGAAGATACTACACACACTTTTGTTCAAGGGTGTAGGAGGGGTGGCACTTCATGATATGCCCCCAACAAGGATGGGTCCTTGAAAATGTCGGGACCCATGTCGATGACCGAATAAGCATCTGAGCTAGTGCAGACAAGGGGAAGAATGTTATTAATGTTGGTGGAATGGTTAGGCTTGTAATGTGTGAGTTGGTCGATGGTGATGATTTTCCTGTTGTGGGGGAATATCATCGTTCGAAACACAAAAGAGGTCATTGCCTTCATAGCATACATGTAGCTACGTCCAAACAAGATATTGTAATCAAGTGCGGCATCGATAACTTCAATGTCGATGTGGATGGTTTTTCCCCCGAGTTCGACGGGGACATTTTGGAAGAGCCCTTCAGGGGACGATGGTCGAACATCATAGGCTCTCAGGGTGATGGCGGATGGTACTAGATCGAGTGAGCTGAGTTTTTTTCCATACTACTTTGGACATGATGCATGTGGATGCACCTTCATCAATGATACATCGATGAACTGCAATGTTCCAAATATTAATTGGTATCTGGAAAGATACCAGGGCAGGGAGGTGTGGTTCTCTGCTATCTAGATCAAAGGTGATGAGTCTAGTATCAGTAGGGTYGACTTCCCCCAAGGCGGAAAGCAAGGATTTCCATTAAGTTGGGMAAGTTTGGAGGACCTCCAATACAGACATGGTTGTAGGAKACTGTGCTAAGTCATTGACCAGAATGTAGTTATGAGCTACCCTAGCATGAGGGTTATTTACATTCCTTCGTAAAGGCATATGTGGTATACGAGGTTTTGGTTCAGTGTTAGGGTGTGGAATCATCAATGGTTGTCCACATGTAGCTGGAGTCATTTTCGAGTTGGTTGCGGTAGATTCAGGGGGAACACCGTACTGACGACCACGTGTTTGCAGAAGAATTTATTCTTCGCTTGTAAGGAGGATGTTGCGATCANGTTGGGAAAGTTTGGAGGACCTCCAATACAGACATGGTTGTAGGAGACTGTGCTAAGTCATTGACCAGAATGTAGTTATGAGCTACCCTAGCATGAGGGTTATTTACATTCCTTCATAAAGGTATATGTGGTATACGAGGTTTTGGTTCAGTGTTAGGGTGTGGAATCATCATTGGTTGTCCACATGTAGATGGAGTCATTTTCGAGTTGGTTGCAGTAGATTCAGGGGGAACACCGTACTGACGACCATGTGTTTGCAGAAGAATTTCTTCTTCGCTTGTAAGGAGGATGTTGCGATCAGCCTGATTTCTAGGTTGATTAGCACCTGGGTTTTGATACTGCCCCATTTGGGGTGGAGCAAGGTTTACCTCATGTTGTCTATTCATCACACCTTGGTGTGGAATAGGGTTTTGCAAAATGGTCAAAGGTGGTTGTTGCAAGTACTGTTGTGGGGCCTGCTTAGGGGCAGGCAGCGTTGGAGGACGTTGCACGTTCATGGATTATTTCATCTATTTGAAGTCAACAATTTGGGGGCAATGATGTGTATAATTTCCATACTCACCATAGAGATCCCAAGGGAAGTTATTCTGAAGGTTATTGTTCCTCCCTTTTCGTGGTTGATTGCTATTGTTTCCCCCTTGGGGGTTTTGGTTGCCTTGATTCTGGTTTCCCCAGCGGGAGGGTTTTGTTGGGGGTTATTTCCTCCTCGTCATGGGTTGTTATTGTTTTGGTTTTCCCTTTCTTATTGGAATTATTTGGTCAAAGGGCCGTATTCTCCATATTCATTTTTTCAAAAGTTTGAAGTTGTTGAATGGGAGAGGGTTGAACAAAGTTAACACTGACATGTGGTTTTCCTAGCAGAGGAGAAACTGGTTTTGGAGGACCAGGAAAAGGAAAATATGGATTGTTTTGTGGAGACGATCCATATGGCATGTAGGAAGTTGAAGCACTTTCACTAGAGCTAAGGTTTTATGCGGAGGTAGAAGGTGGACCCGTACTGGGTTGAGAGACCAGACGCATCATGGGTATCGATGAGGGACCAACCTTTGGTGGAGGGGGAGCAACATGATATGATTGTTGGTGAGTGGGAGGAGGGTAATATGATGCTCCTCCATATGGTTGTGGATAATAATGTGCACCATAAGCGGGTGACGGGTGGTCGTAAGGGTTGAGATGGTTCATAGAACCAATCAACCCATCCGTTGTGTGGGACATCCCAGGTTTGTCTTGGCCAAATGGTATGGGTCTAGGTGCATCTGGAAACACTGTGTATAAGTAACTTGACTGAGCATAAATGAGGTCAAAATGTTGGGCTTTGTTTATGGCTTCCTCTTCTGAATGAGGAAAAGTGGATGTTACATCCTTGGCAATAACAGAGACAAGTGCTTTGAGAAACCAATCAAGACGTTGTTCTTTGGTGGTTTCTTCTTTACACAAACTACGGCGCCGACGCCATTCATGGATGTGATCAGCTATATGGATAGAAGTGGTTTATTTGAACTCTGAGACAAGTTCTAATCCAGTATCATGACAAACTGGTAGTTGGAAAAAGGACAAAAAGGACTTGGCCAATGATTCAAAGGTCACATGGGACCCTGATTTTTCATTTACATACCATTTGGCTGAGGAACCAATGAGAGTGCATTGAAACAACCTTAAGCGGATGGAATCATCCATGATGTTGTTGGAAGAGCACCATGAGTGAAAGGTCATAACATGGTTGGTGGTATATTCCCCTATTTTTCTCTCAAACTTTGTAATATCTTAAGGTAGTTTGGTAGGAATATTGGGCCATGTGGGGTCATCTAAAATGGGATCATTTATGAGTTTGGTTAAATTAGGAATGTTGAGTGATTCCAAGTATGGAATAGGGATATTTGGTGGAGGATTAGTTCCAACCATTGTGTGAGCAAGTAGTGGACCTATTCCCTAAGAGAGATTTGGTGGGGTAGTACTTCTCCCTTGAGAGGAAGTTTGACCCCTGCCTCCTTGTGAAGGAGAACTAGTGGATGGATGGCCTTGGGAATTGGACCCAAGCAAAGTGGAACCAATTAAAGTTTATCCCAAAATAGTATCACTCACAAGGGTGTTAGATGGTTGAGTCTGTGAATTGGCAAGACTAGGGACTCCTCCTAGAATAGGAGGAAGATTCTGCAAGCATTTGGAATGACGGGGATTATGTGGGTCCCCTATGGTTTCCGAATAGCAAAGTGAATGTGTGAAAATGGTGAAAAGAGAGAAATAAGTGACCGGGATCTTTTGTATAGTTTGGACCTTCACAAGATAGTATAACTCACAATTGCATGTAATCAAATGAGAATCATACATAAATCAATTGAAAAATAAACAAGCATGTGGATAGGTGGATTTTGTCCGCATGGGGGAAAAATAAGAACAAATTCTCGTGTCCTAAAAGATGTATCGTCCTTCCTCTNCCTGATTTCTAGGTTGATTAGCACCTGGGTTTTGATACTGCCCCATTTGGGGTGGAGCAAGGTTTACCTCATGTTGTCTATTCATCACACCTTGGTGTGGAATAGGGTTTTGCAAAATGGTCAAAGGTGGTTGTTGCAAGTACTGTTGTGGGGCCTGCTTAGGGGCAGGCAGCGTTGGAGGACGTTGCACGTTCATGGATTATTTCATCTATTTGAAGTCAACAATTTGGGGGCAATGATGTGTATAATTTCCATACTCACCATAGAGATCCCAAGGGAAGTTATTCYGAAGGTTATTGTTCCTCCCTTTTCGTGGTTGATTGCTATTGTTTCCCCCTTGGGGGTTTTGGTTGCCTTGATTCTGGTTTCCCCAGCGGGAGGGTTTTGTTGGGGGTTATTTCCTCCTCGTCATGGGTTGTTATTGTTTTGGTTTTCCCTTTCTTATTGGAATTATTTGGTCAATGGGCCGTATTCTCCATATTCATTTTTTCAAAAGTTTGAAGTTGTTGAATGGGAGAGGGTTGAACAAAGTTAACACTGACATGTGGTTGTCCTAGCAGAGGAGAAACTGGTTGTGGAGGACCAGGAAAAGGAAAATATGGATTGTTTTGTGGAGACGATCCATATGGCATGTAGGAAGTTGAAGCACTTTCACTAGAGCTAAGGTTGTATGCGGAGGTAGAAGGTGGACCCGTACTGGGTTGAGAGACCAGACGCATCATGGGTATCGATGAGGGACCACCCTTTGGTGGAGGGGGAGCAACATGATATGATTGTTGGTGAGTGGGAGGAGGGTAATATGATGCTCCTCCATATGGTTGTGGATAATAATGTGCACCATAAGTGGGTGACGGGTGGTCGTAAGGGTTGAGATGGTTCATAGAACCAATCAACCCATCCGTTGTGTGGGACATCCCAGGTTTGTCTTGGCCAAATGGTATGGGTCTAGGTGCATCTGGAAACACTGTGTATAAGTAACTTGACTGAGCATAAATGAGGTCAAAATGTTGGGCTTTGTTTATGGCTTCCTCTTCTGAATGAGGAAAAGTGGATGTTACATCCTTGGCAATAACAGAGACAAGTGCTTTGAGAAACCAATCAAGACGTTGTTCTTTGGTGGTTTCTTCTTTACACAAACTACGGCGCCGACGCCATTCATGGATGTGATCAGCTATATGGATAGAAGTGGTTTATTTGAACTCTGAGACAAGTTCTAATCCAGTATCATGACAAACTGGTAGTTGGAAAAAGGACAAAAAGGACTTGGCCAATGATTCAAAGGTCACATGGGACCCTGATTTTTCATTTACATACCATTTGGCTGAGGAACCAATGAGAGTGCATTGAAACAACCTTAAGCGGATGGAATCATCCATGATGTTGTTGGAAGAGCACCATGAGTGAAAGGTCATAACATGGTTGGTGGTATATTCCCCTATTTTTCTCTCAAACTTTGTAATATCTTAAGGTAGTTTGGTAGGAATATTGGGCCATGTGGGGTCATCTAAAATGGGATCATTTATGAGTTTGGTTAAATTAGGAATGTTGAGTGATTCCAAGTATGGAATAGGGATATTTGGTGGAGGATTAGTTCCAACCATTGTGTGAGCAAGTAGTGGACCTATTCCCTAAGAGAGATTTGGTGGGGTAGTACTTCTCCCTTGAGAGGAAGTTTGACCCCTGCCTCCTTGTGAAGGAGAACTAGTGGATGGATGGCCTTGGGAATTGGACCCAAGCAAAGTGGAACCAATTAAAGTTTATCCCAAAATAGTATCACTCACAAGGGTGTTAGATGGTTGAGTCTGTGAATTGGCAAGACTAGGGACTCCTCCTAGAATAGGAGGAAGATTCTGCAAGCATTTGGAATGACGGGGATTATGTGGGTCCCCTATGGTTTCCGAATAGCAAAGTGAATGTGTGAAAATGGTGAAAAGAGAGAAATAAGTGACCGGGATCTTTTGTATAGTTTGGACCTTCACAAGATAGTATAACTCACAATTGCATGTAATCAAATGAGAATCATACATAAATCAATTGAAAAATAAACAAGCATGTGGATAGGTGGATTTTGTCCGCATGGGGGAAAAATAAGAACAAATTCTCGTGTCCTAAAAGATGTATCGTCCTTCCTCTNTCATGGGTTGTTATTGTTTTGGTTTTCCCTTTCTTATTGGCATTATTCGGTCGATGGGCCGTATTTTCCATATTCATTTTTTCAAAAGTTTGAAGTTGTTGAATGGGAGAGGGTTGAACAAACTTAACACCGACATGTGGTTGTCCTAGCAAAGGAGAAACTGATTGTGGAGGACCAGGAAAAGGAAAATATGGATTTTTTTTTGGAGACGATCCATATGGCATGTAGGAAGTTGAAGCACTTTCACTAGAGCTAAGGTTGTATGCGGAGGTAGAAGGTGGACCCGTACTGGGTTGAGAGACCAGACACATCATGGGTATCAATGAGGGACCACCCTTTGGTGGAGGGGGAGCAACATGATATGATTGTTGGTGAGTGGGAGGAGGGTAATATGATGTTCCTCCATATGGTTGTGGATAATAATGTGCACCATAAGCGGGTGACGGGTGGTCGTAAGGGTTGAGATGGTTCATAGAACCAATCAACCCATAAGATCAGAAGAGATAGTGCAAAGGTGCTTGGCAATTAATGGCAAAGATCAAGACAAGCAGCACAATGATGATCGCATGGCAAGATCAGAAGCATAAACTCCAGGAGTCAAGGAAGTAACTCACGGCA
>JZKD02S0435592.1:6784-17725 GCA_000966675.3 Picea glauca
ATTTATTGCACCATTGGATCCCTCAGAAGGAGGCAGGTATGTGGAACCTACGACAGATAATATTCTTACATAAGATGTGAATCAGCTATACAGAAATACCACACATGAAGAGGATTATATCAACCCAACTGTAGATGGGGTGATCAGTTGGAGGAGTATTAGTTGGTATGCTTCAGACAATGACATAGAACTAGAGAACTGGAAACAACGATTACATGAATTATCTACCATGAGATGTGCTAGAATGACACATGTGTTGAGAAGGGTTGGTATAGAGGTAAGAGAACCTCCTACTTTTTATGGATTGAATGATTTAGAAGATTTTTTTATGAAATATGAGGTATAATTTATGGAAAATCGGAGATTACTAGCACTAGATATTGCTTTAAAAGATACACCTGCAAGATGGTGGGGTACACATAAGGCAAAGATCAACAATTGGTTCTAGTGCAAAAGGTTATTGCACATCATATTCGACGCAGAGCAAGAACACGTATATGAGGAGATATATGAGGGATATGGACAACCTCAAGAACATGTAGAGAGGTGCATGGTTCATTGGAGATTAGTACCACCAGAAGAATAGAGACACCATTTAATTCACATACTAGAAGGCATTCTGAAGAACTAGTACACAGAACAAGAACAACGCAGAGAAACTACTAACTAGGAAGAGATACAACATAACTTTGTAGTTACATTTTCCTTTGAGCATGATAGTATATAAATTGATACAACACTGAAAGTGGTAAGAGATAGTATATTTGAAGAATCAGAGTTTGAAATAATTACATCATATTAGATGCAAGCTAGTCAGATAGTTAAACAATTTCTACATTGTTATCACGTCGTAGAAACAGAAGAACCAGCAGAAGATAATCCATGAAATATACACATCCTAGAAGTAGAAGGTGAAAGGGAAGTATAATATCCTAAGATGGATTCATAATATTATGTTGCACCTATAAATATCAAGAAGGTCAACATTGGAACTACAGAAAACCCAAAGATGGCCACTATTGGAGATTATTGGGATAATTAGACAGTAGAAAGGATCCTAGAATTACTACANACAAGGTTTTATAAGTGAAAATTGAACATTGGTCACAAAAATATAAAAGGAAAGGTCATACGAGAGTTCAAAGGTGCCAACTCACCTCACATGTGTGAATCAATGAATTGGGGTCTTGTGTAAGTCGTCACTGATGAAAAAAAATGAAAATGTATTGACAAGGAAAATATTTTTTTCAACGATGTATTTACAAAGGAAAATATTTTTCCTCAATCGTGTATTGGCAAAGAAAAATATTTTATTCAATGATACATTGATGAGAAAAAATATTTTTCTTCACGATGTATCAGAAATGAAAATAGTTTTCTTTGGTAATGTATTGGAAAAGAAAAAAAAATTATTCAGCAATATGTCATTGAAGAAAATACTTTTTCTCAACAATACATCGGTGAGAAAAAATGTTTTCGTCAAAAATATGTGATTTTTCTTTGTAGAAAAAGATGTTTTTGGTGAAGTGTCAGTGAAGAAAGTTTTCTTTGAGGTAAGTGTCATTGAAAAAAAGATTCATCTTAGTGATATGCCACTGAATAAAAATATCTTTGGTGCAATGTAGCGACGATAAGGAAAATTATTTTGAGTGATAAAGATTCCTTTCTGTAGAAAAAAATGTTTTGGACAATGATGAAGGATGTATCGACGCCCGAAAATATTTTGTCTAGTGACAAAGGATGTATAGACACCTAAAACGATTTTGGCCAACGAAAAAGGATGTATCGATAGAGGTGAATAACTTAGAAGAAAATCCTTTTGGAGGATGACTCCATTTAAAGACAAGGAAGAGCTAGTACTGGTACTCTCAAACAAACTTGCAGGATAAAATAACATGAACTTGGGAAAAATAGACCATAAAATTGGAACAAGGAAGGAGGGGCCCTAAACTATTTCAACGTTAAGGGGAAAGAAGTTTAGAGAAATAGTGGGAAAAAGGAGAAGGTGTTGTTGCTAGCACAATAATTGGTAACACATTGGGTGAGCCATGAATCTCTACACCATATATTGTCAAGACAAATACCAATTCATGAAACATAAAAATTTACCTCAAAGGAGCACCAAATTCCAACATTATTAGGTCCCACTAAACATAAAAATTGAGAAAATATGAATGGGAGTTCATGCATGGTCTGAATGGATCACTCATTACATTCCTAGGGCACCATATAAATTTCATTTCCTTAGACTCAGTCCTTTCGTAGAGGCAAGTGTGGTATCACAAGGTACTTATACACCAAGATTCATGAAAGTTTAGGCCAGTTATTTCATTTCTCTAGTGTTTCTCCACTGCCACCTAGTGTCCATAGCCCCAATAGAGTTACCTCGATATCACAATCCTTGATCCACTACTAGAGAGCATCCATAGACCCTCCAATGGTACCTACATGTCTTACATGATCTAAAGTGTCCTTCCCAAGCCTTTACCTTAAAACATGTTTCCCTTGTTTCTTGTATTCATCATTAGAGGGAGGTGGATGGGGGATTTAAATTTTTTTCTAATTGCATGTAGGATGATACCTATCTATGAGAATTTCTTAGATATACATGTTTTATGGATGAGCTACTTCATTATGAAAAATACCTTGGATACTCCATATGCTTCTTGGTCTAAACATTGGCATTTAATTAAGTGTGAGTGAGTGGAGCCTTTGAAGGTAACCAGTTATTTGTCCATGACTAGATATGAGATGTTTATGCTTGTTTGTTACTTAAGCAGTGTTCCTCTACAAATTTTGAGCCTTGGATACTAGATTAAGGTAACCCATAACACAGAAAGAACCAATGCCTTTCCTCTGGGTTAGGAATTGATCTCCATGATCATGGGCCACTATCTTCCATATTAATGAAAGAATAAGATTTTAGAAAAAAACATTTATTTCTAAAGGAAAATATTTTAGGGAAATCTATAGGAAATTAGCTTTAATGAGGAGGTTCAAACTAAGAAAAGAAAAAAGGAATGACTCAAATTCAACAAAAAAAATTAAGAAGAAATGAAACAAAGAAGAAATGAAAAGTTAAGAAAAGATTAAAGAGTAGAAACGAGAAATATCAAATCCATTATTTATGTACAAGTCACTTATCTAGAGACATCTAATTGAAGTGTTTTTTCAATACTTGGCCATTGATAATAAGGTGTTCTACTTCTCCTTCGAGATTATGTAGTCTATGTGTGCCTAGCCCAATTTGTTTCTTAACCAAGTAAGGACTACACTACAATTCTCGGAATTTGGAATATTTCCCTTTGTGTTCATGTGGCTTATCCCGTTTTAGAACTAGATCTCCCAATTATAAGTCTTTGTATATGGAAGACTTCATATCAAGCCATATTTTGACAGTCTGTTGATGAACACCAAAATTTTTCTTTGTTTCCCCCCTCTCTTATTCTAGTTTAAGTAATGTGTAAACTCTCATTTCGATAATTGGGCAATTCTTCCCTTGCAATTTCTGAGACAATTGAAGGGAAGGAAAGAAAATATTTGGGGAAAGGATGGATTCTCTCTCATAAACAAGTAAATAATGGGATGTCCCTATGGAGTATTTAGGTGTCACTCTATCTATCCAAAGAGAATTTGGTAAATAATTGTGATAGTTTCTTTGTTGATCAACTATGGTTCACTTTAGAATACAGATCATTTTTTTGTTAGTGGAATCAGCCACACCATTTCCCTAAAGGTAATAGCTAGTTAGATTTCTCAAAATAATCCCTTTTTCTAAAGCTAACTCAATTAATTTCAAGGAGGAAAAATATGTGGCATTATAAAAAAAAGAGTAGTGGGAACTCCAAACCTAGTAATTAGACGTTTCTCTATGAAGTTCCTCACTACTCCCTCATTTACCTTTGTCGGTGGTACTTCTTCAGTCCATTGCATGAATTAATCAATAGTGGTCAACATGTACTTATGTTGTTTCAAGGAATGAGGGTTGGTATCTCTTATGATATCTAGTCCCCATTTTTCAAATGGTTCTTCAACAGTTACAAGCTATAAAGGGACTACATATTTCTGTTCACATCCAACGCACTTATGGAAAACTTTACAAATCCTAGTATAGGCATGTTCATTCTTGAATATTGTAGGCCAATAGGATCCTTCCCTCGAAATTTTATAAGCTATAGTTTATCCAACAAAATTTCCTCTAGTTGGTCCATCATGTAGTTCTGAGAGAACTCTATCAACATCTTATTTTTCAGGGCATCAAAGTAGTGCATTATCATAATTTATTCTAAACATGATTCCATTCATTCCCTTGCTCATATTTATGGTGGAGTACTACTACAAGAGAATGATATGAATCAAATGCGTACAACAAAAGATCTTTGGGAAATCTGGGTTTTTTAGCATTGGGGATACTACTATGCAGTTTCGACATTGTAAAATGCTTATTTCTCAACAGATTTCCATTTGAATTGAATGTGCCTCTTTATCATTTGTTGAATAGGTTTGACCAATTCTACAAAGTCTAATTCAAATCTCCTTACAAATTTTATTTTCCCAAAGAATTCTTGTATGGACTTCTTACTATTGGGAAAAGGAATCTACATGATGGCTTTCATTATTTCAAGATCCACATAAACCCCATATTTAGAGATGGCATGGCCTAGTAATTTCCCTTCTGAAATAGCAAAGATGTTCTTGGTTCTAGAAATTTCTGGAAGTAAAATGTGTATAAAGTTTTGAAACATACAAGTTTATTCACAATGGCTCTTTCCCCTTTCCCTCAATGGTTATCTCTTGAAATTATCCTTTAAATTTTTAATGCAACACTCTTTTCTAACGCTCAAGATTCACTTGTCCCTGATGATGGGTGGAGTGTCCATTGGAAATGTTGGACATTTCAAAAATTTCTACACAGTTTAATTCTACAAAGTTCTAGTGGCATGATGACTAATTATGAATACCTACATAATAATAATAATAAATGCTCTTCTTAGGATTCAAAGATATACCATAGTTTCTACATCTTTCAAACATTTGTTTCAAGTGTTGTGAGTGGTATGATATTTTCTTAGAATAGACTATCACACCATCAAGATAGACCACAATTCTTTGATTAATCAATCATTTGAAGGCTATGTCCATGGAGTGCTAAAACATTGCTCCTACATTTATCAAACTGAGAGGCATCCAATGATAAAAAAAAAGTTCCCCACTTCGTGCAGAAATTGGTTTTCAATTGATTGGATTCATCTATGAGAACCTTATTGTAGCCTAAGAACATGTCTAATAAAGAGAACACCTATGATTCTGAGTTGTGCTGTAATATTTGTTCCATGGGAGGAACATGGTAGTTTTCTTTTTCAAATGCCTACTTTAAATTTCAAAAATCCACACAGAGTCTGTGTTGATTTTCTCTAACAACCCTTGGTATCCTCTGATACCATGTCAAAATTTCTCCTACTCGACACCCATCATTTAATAATGAATAAACTACTTATTGAATTAAAGTGAAACTGAGTAATCAACTAAACATGTAGCGGAATCATAAGAAAGGAAACCGAAATCTTCTGCACAAGACACCAATATTTTTAAGTATAACCCCTTGAAAAACCCTAAAGGGAAAACCCTTCCTAAGATGCTTTTATTATGGTCAAATAAGCACTCCCATAATAGGGAAAATGGCCCATTAAGAGAATACACACTAGAAACAAACATGGAAATGCATGTGCTACTGTACAACCCTGTACTAGCATGTTTTTCAAGGTGTATGCACCTTCCCTTCATAAAAAATACATACATACATGATTGTCTCCACTGAAACCTGCATGCATGTATAGAAATATTGTATGGAAACTTCCCTATGGTGTTACACTTTCCTCTGGCTTCAATCATTTGAAACCCACCTGTGGTTGCCTTTGCTTTCTCTTCTGCTTGACCTGTTTGATCTCTAGATGAATTTTCTTCTCCACCTATCCAAGATATTGAATCACGGTACTTTGTGATCCAACCCTTTATGCATTAAGACTTGGAAGAAATATATTCACCCAACCAATGAGATCTCCTCACTCTCGTGTAAGAAAAAGTCCATCTTTGCTTCTACACTCTCCACACTAGCAAAAGTCCTTCTTTGCTAGGTCCAACCTTGATCTCTCATCAAGATCTTTGATATCGACATCTCAAAAAATATCCCAACTTTGGCATATCACCAAATGTCCCCACCTTTTTATCTCTCCAAAGGGCTCTGTGTTGACTCTCTTAACACAAGTGACTTCCTCTCAAAGTGTCTTTCTCCTTTCACGTAGGATGGATTCTTTTTATAATCATGATTTTACGCTAAATCCAAAACCCTAGATCTCCAAAGTGATCAAAGGTTTAGATATAATATCACCTTCACTTTAGATATAATGACTAGGAATTAATTTAATTTTCACTTAAGTCACTAATGCCAAAATCTTAGGCATTAACTTAATTAAACTCATGTTAACTCTAAAAGGTCATTCACTTTAATAATCACTTTACTAAAGTAAAAATACTAAGTCTTGGCGACTTCCACATGCTAAACACAAGTCAATGCAAAAGTACATGTCCAATCCTACCACTAACATCAACCCTCCCTCTTAGTGAGGAAGGTACTTCTCCCACTTGGATTTGTCTCTGTCTTTCCAACCAAATCTGCTACCATGGCTGCTCTCCAATCCACTTGATTGGTTTCTCCCTCAGACACAAAATTTATCATTGTCATCTCACTCTGACCAGTCTCCAAAGACTCATTGTCTCTAAACATTTTCCTAGAAGCCTCCTACTTCTAATAATCATGCATGACCATCTCGTACCATGACTCTTGTCTGACAGACTTGGAAGGATGTTGCTTCCTACATGAACCTGAAGAATGACTCCTTCTGCGCTTCTTAACCTTCAGAGCTACTTGCTCCCTATTATTTTCCACCGAAATTGATCCATGATAGAAGATATCCTTGGATCCTTTTACAGAATCTCATCCTAGGATAATGTTTCACCTTAGGAATACAAAACATCAAATAGCCAAGCCCTAGAAACCTCAATGTCAATCCTTCGATCTTGTTGGTTGTATACTATCTCCATTAATGCCCCTTTGCTCCTTTCCTCAAACCCTTCCCTACACACTTATTTTCTCTATCTATGAGTCACTGACTCCAATAGATATTTCATCCTTTGATCTATCAATAAATGTCCTTATTCACCAATTTGAGATCCCCTTGAGTTATTGTCCTTCGTAGCTCAAGCACTTGATAAAAATTCCTTCTTTTCTCCTAAGTGGATGGCTCAAGCACATGAGAAAAAGTCCTACTCTACTCCTATGTGCTCTCATGTGGCTAAGATATCTAGAAAAAAATCCTTATCCACCTATTTGATATCTTATTGTTGACTTCTCGGCCTTATGCCATTTCTTAGCAAGCCAACCAACAGAATTTCTAGCTGAAATTACCTTTGTATTGTTCTGTACAACCCTATACATGACTGTCACCACTAAAACCCACATATGTACGCGAATCTCACCACTTCATCCCACATATGTAATCTATTATCCCTTCTATGACCTATGTACACCTCCATACACCTACAAAAACACTTGTTCTTCCTCGGTAATATTTTCTCCCAGAAATCAGTCCTTCAATTTATGCCTACTAGTTTATAGATATGCTAAGATCTCCTGCAAATCTTATGAATTTGTTCCAAAATATAGTGTATCTATGCTTAGTCCTTCAAGAACCCACCTTGGCACTCCTAATCCCATAGATCTTCTCCTGTAACCCCAAATCTAAACTCGATCTCTCCCGTGGTCACTCAGATCTCATAGATTTGGTGTTATGCATCCTAAGATAGGATGCTTCTCAAAACAACCTTTCTCTAATACCATGTTGATTTTCTCTAACAACCCTTGGTATCCTCTGATACCATGTTGAAATTTCCCCTACTCAGCACCAGGTAGTTAATTCCAAATAAATAACTTATTGAAGTAAAKCATAGTTAAGTAATCAACTAAACATGTAGTGAAAGAATAAACAAGGAAAAAAAAATCTCATGCRCAAGACACCAATATTTCCAGTTATAAACCCTTAGAAAAAAAATCTGAAGGGGAAACCATTCCTAGGATGCTTTTATTATGGTGAAATCAGGACTCCGGTAAAAGGGAAAATGAACCACTAAGAGAATATACTCTGCAAAAAARCTTGGCAATGCATGTGTTGTTGTACAACCCTGTACCAACATGATTTTCGAGGTGTACACACCTTTCCTTCTGCAAACCCRTGTAAATATGTGATTGTCTCCACTGAAACCCACRTACATGTACAAAAATACCATACAGACACTTGCGTATAGCRCTACACTTTCCTCTAGCCTCAATCAACTGAAACCCACTTACAGTTGCATGTGCTCTCTCTTTTTCTTGACATGTTTGATCTSTAAATGAATRTCCTTATCCACCTATCCAATATATAGAATCATAGTTCTTCATGATCCAACCCTCTATGCATCAACACTTGGATAAAATATTKTCACCCAMCTAGTGATATCTCCTCACTCTCATGTAAGCAAAATTCATTCTTTTCTTCTACACTATCCACACTAGCAAAATTCCTTCCTTACTAGGTCMAACCTTGATCTCTCATAAATGTACATGATCTCAGAATCTCACCAAAGATCCCAACCTTGGCATATCACCAAAGGTTCCCACCTTGGAATTTCACCAAAGGACTCTGTGTCAACTCTCTCAACACAAGTGACTTCCTCTCAAAGTGTCTTTCTCCTTTCACATAGGCTTCATTTTATAATCATGAGTTTACCCTAAATCCAAAACCCTAAATCTCCAAAGTGATCAAAGTCTGAGATCTAATCTCACCTTCACTTTATATCTAACAAATAGGACTTCATTTAACTTTTTGATTAATTGGGTTGGTTTTCATTGATGTCAACCCTTGAAGAAAGTCTAGTAGTGGTTTTAATTGATGTCAACCCTTGAAGAAAGTTCGGTAGAAAATTTTGGTAGCACAAAGGTTTGAGTAATGGACCCAAGTTTGTTTGATGTTAATGGTATGAGTTCTGATATATTTGCAGGTAAGGCTATTCTATATGGATAGTACATGTCATTACATTTCCGGTGGTATGTGGAATGCCACATAACTCCTCACGGTTTGAGAGTTATGGCCTTACGAAGTTGAAGGACCCTCATATGATTGGCTTGAAGCCCCAAAAGGTCAAACAAGTCAAAGTGCTTGCAAAGAAGAAATTATTTAATTAATAAAGTGAAGTGAAAAATTCAAAGAGGATTATTTAAATAATAAAGTGAAGTGACAAATTCCAAGAGGATTATTTAAATAATAAAGTAAAGTGACAAAGTCAAAGAGGATTATTTAAATAATAAAGTGAAGTGACAAAATCAAAGAGGAATATTTAAATAATAAAGTAAATGGAGAAATTTCTAATTATGGAAAGTGGTTATAAGAAGGTTAACCCTAAAATGAGTAAAATGGGTTAAGTAGTCAAGTGGCAATTGGATATATGGACAAGTGGTAAATTGGGCAAAGTTGGACATAGGTAACTATGTGGACAAAGTGGTCTAGAAGATGCTTCTAAGGAAGCTACATGAAAGAATGAATAAGAGGCAAGGCTCTCTCATTTCAATCACACTTAAGAATATTGAATATCTAAAGGTGACTGAGGTAACCAAAGGATATCTAAGCCAAATGTCATAGGGAAGGTGAAGTAAACAAGGCCAAAATTCAAGGGAGGATAAATTCTTTTGATGATACTTTCTAAGGTATGTTATTTACAGGTCATCTCACCATTTTCACAATAAATTGTTTTCTAGAATGATTCAGACCGTGAAATTGGGAGACCATTGAGAAAACATATCCAAGTAGTTGTGGTACGAATTTCATCTTTTGGTTTGTTGTATTTTTGGAGTTACACTCCATGGAAAATAGGGTTTGTGGCTAGTCCTAAAACTAGTCTAAAATAGGCATTTCAGATAAAAACGTCGTAACTTCTTCATAACAGATACAAATTTAGTAAGACAAAATGTGTTGGTTAGAGTACATTCTATAGTATTTTGTATACAATTTTCATATCCATACAATAAATATTCCATGTGGGGCACTCTCTACAAGTTCTGTCTCTAGAATAAGCCAAAATTCAACAAGGTATGTCATTTTTGCTATAACTCATTTTCTTAGAGGTTCCAAGTAGTGACACCTGGAGGAATTGCATAAAGAACAATGAAGAACATTGTGTACTATTTTCATATCTTTATTCATTACAGGTACATAGTTATGATTATTTCAAGTTATGGTTGTTGACTAATCCAAAACTAGTCATGTGAGACTAAAGTAAAGTTTGATGAAAATGTTAGTCTCTTATTGTTAAAGTTAAGGAAGGTTTGAAGGTATGTAATCATATACACCAGGTCTATTACATAGTTTCTAATTGGATTTGGATGATGAAATTGATGAGGGATTTTGGTTGAGGTTGAGGTACAGGTTGGTGCATGGTTGATGCACTTATTTATGGTACAGGTTGATAACAGGTTGAGGTACAGGTTGATGCATGGTTGATGCATGTTTCAAGTTATTGGTACAATTTGTTTGGTGCAATTTTATTGGTACAGGTTTACATCAGTATATTTCACAGTGATAGTGTGATAGTGGCTCCATCATTCTACTTATATGTTAGGGTGGTTGGATGTGGCAATGACAGGTGGTTGTATCCACCTTCCAATTGTAGCCAGAGAACATAGGGGGTTGTATCCTCCTTCTGGTTGTAGCCATAGAATTGGGGAGTTGGAGCTTCCCTCAGGTTGTAGCCTAAGAAACTAGGGGGTTGGAGCCTCCTTCCAGTTGTTGTTGGAAAACAAAGGAAGTTGGTGTTTCCAATGAATGTAATTATTTAAGACATATAAGAAAA
>JZKD02S0435615.1:6225-17724 GCA_000966675.3 Picea glauca
AAGCTCCCGACAACATCTGAATACACGTATGATGCTGAATTCCTGGAGGGATTCAAACAGAAGGAGTGCACTGAATATGACAAAACCATGCCCGGTTTGATTAAAGATTGGGTTTCGCGCGCCGCGAAGTTCAAAGCAAATGACCAGGGCGTATATTCTATCGCTTCTTTGGAGCCACAATATAAATATGTGGCCATGATGACATGTCGGCTATTTGGGAGAGAAGACACCTCGCATTTCTACATCGTGTGGGTGCCTCTCATATTTCGGGTTGCAGAAGGTTGCTCGTTTAATTGGGCAAAGATACTCTCAGACAGTTTGGCCAACAGAGTCACAGAGTATCGGGAGCAGAAGGCAAGCGGGAGACCATCCTCATTTTTCATGTCTACGTATATCATGGACGCAGTATGTTCCATGAAACCATTCCCTTTGATGAGATGGGCTTGGAATCCAGCCCAAGAGAAACCTGTGCATGAGTATCACGACAAACTGTGGGAGAATAAGGCGGACAAATTTTTTTACGAAATTTTCAACTGGGTGATGGTGCCCCTGCACATCGCCATTTTTGGTCGTTCGCCACCTCATATCTTGGACAACATTGCTGCAAATCTGAGTGGTATAGCGGACTGGTACATAGAAGCAGAGTTTTCCTATTTCAGAGTGTTCAGAGCTTCTGTTCCCCCGCTTGCGCTACCACTGTTCATCCCCGACAAGCTGGCATGTCGCGAGATCGCTCGGCAAACAGTGATTGGCGGGGTGAGTAAAGAGATCAAGGCATCTTTGAAGAAGGTATGGCCGTTTTTCCCTGTTCGGCTAAATTCTTATTCTTTGTTGGATTTTGGGCATGCTAAAGCCAAGGCTGCATCCATGGAAGACCTGAGTTTGGTCTCCATTAAATATAAAAAACATGATCCTCAGAAAATTGTAAGCAACCATTTAGCTAATTGTGGGTTGAAGAGGTTTGAACACGAGTTTTCACCCTCGGATGACATTTTTCGAGGGGCGAGATCTTATGGGGAAGTGCTAGTTCGGATCCAATCTTTAGCACCCGAAGACATGGCCTCTGTATTAAAATTTCAGGAAAACAGACGAAGTTGTCTTCCTGCTATGTTGCGAGGAGGGAGCCCGGGCGCTTCTGAGACGGAACCGAAGGATGATGAAGGCCCCAAAGAAGCAACTTTTGATTCAGGAAAAATCCATAACGAGAGGGATCAAACGAATAAGCCTGAAGCAAAGACACAAAATCCGGACTCACCAGAGACCCAGAATACGGAAACCGAGATGAAGACCCCTGAACCTCTGAAGAAGCAGGACTCGGTCGTCACACCAGGAAAGGCAGCGAAACAAATCGAGGAGCCCATCACTTTTGTCACCCCCTTGCAGTCGACGCGAGGAAATATAGAAGAAGGATGGATTTTCGATGAGGAGCTGAGGCCTATCAGAGTAGAAGAACTTCCTCCAAATGAGTTCTTCTTTGACAAAAAGAGAAAAGAGGTGGTGAAAAGGGAGTTCTACCACAATGAAGGATCGACTGCTAAAAAATTCAAAGTTATGACCGATGGAAAGAACAAAAAGAATGAGGAATTCACCACAGAGATCGCAGGAACGCTAGGAGCATATGCATCGGTGAATCAATTCTCAGTCGGGATGTTAAAAAACCAACTCAAAAGAAAGAATCGTCTGATCAAGATTCTCGAAGCCAGAGTAGCTTCGGCCACAAAAAGCGCTAAAGGTCAGGTGAGTGGGGAAATAGAACTGGCTCGACTAGCTAATAGAAAGGAAATAGAAGTGCTCAAATCCAAGTTGGAACAAGCGCATTCAGTGATCTGAGACGGTCGGGTGCAGGCTGGTCAACAGAGGACTATGATTGCAGAGCTGTAGGCTCAGGTGGAGATCGTTGAAAGTAGGGTGATCGATGTCAAGGGATTTAAATCCTGAGCGACCCAGATTCAGAGCAAGATCTCTTTTGCACAACAGAGTTTGCTCGCCAAAGTAGGAACAATCCAAGAGGATTGTCTGTTGATGCATCGGGTTTCCGAGAACCTGACTGATAGAGAAAGAGATGCAGGAGCGACTCGGGTTGCCTTCCAGGAGGCGGTAATAGCCACGAATGACAGAGTTTCGGCAGGTTCCCCCAGACTCACTCTCCCATAAAAAACTAGAGGTAACATTTTGTTGAAGGATTGAGAGCATAACATTACCCTGGGCAAGGAACAAGCCCAAAAAGTGACCAATTCATTAGAAGAAGCCTTCAATTCTATAGAGAGAAAGTTGTTGGGTATCGACACTGGAGGCGATGCCGAAACTTTAATACAAATGAATGTAGAACAGATCTCGCTCGATCTGAAAGAGAAGGAGGAGAGAGATTTGACAGATATCTCTCAGATAGATAGGGTGAACATGGCTCGAGTTGATAATCATTTGATCCAACCTAGCGCACAAATAAGTGCCCTCGACATCGACGATGCACAAATGGGGGACAAGCTGTAGCAGTTAGCCCGAGAATGCTACTTCACTGAGGCCAGCTGTCAAGCGAAACCTTCGCAGCTCGTATCTAAATTTGTGGAGAGATGTATTGCCTACACCGAATCTATGTTAAGATGAGCACCTGGCACCAAGTGAAGATAGAGTAAGAGAAAGGGAGCGATTGCACTCCTCCCAGTTGTAACCGAATTTGTGTAACCGTTGAGAGCCTAACTGATCTGTAAAGTTGTATAAATATATCACAGAACGAAATAAACGAGGTTGGACCTTTTTGTGTCGATTGTAAATAGAGTTTTTTTGCATTCGATAAGTTAATATAAGCAAATCTGGAGATTCTCGATTCCGTCAAGATTGTGTTACAAGTTTATTTCTTGTATGTCATGTTGCATTTCATTCCATTATTCATAATTGATGTACTTTGTTATACTTTAGTACGACCACTACTATAACAAAAGGATTCTGCTTTTCTGTATTTGTTTATTGTCTTTCCTCTGCACCAGCTATCAGTGGGTGTAAGACCAATCTACACTTTCAGAATTCTACGTATATTCTTTGCTATGTCAGTTATTTTCTTACTAATTTCTTCTTCTGTTTATATGTGAGTTTTCTCTTTGACAGGAACCTTGTGTTATATGCAGCTAAATGTTTCTATTTCACATCACACCTTTATATTAAAATATAATACAGTTACAGGAAAGAGCCTCAATTTGCCTTTCTATTTTATTCAAAAAACGTAAAATTTTCTTTATTTCGACCAAATCAAGACAACATTTAATCTCTCTTTAAATTCTTTTCTACTCTTATTGTTCCTCCATGACTGTCCCTGCAACAACACAGCCTAATATCGAACCCGGACTATCGAACCAAATGCATATTGCCTTAAATATTTTTGACATAATCCTTAAAACTGCTAATAACCGAGAGGAACTTGAACGTTCATGGGCAACCATTGAACAAGATATAACTACTCAGGAACAATTGGAAGCTAGATGACGAGAACGTAGAAATCTTCCCTAGTTTCCTATACTGAAGGTTTACGTTACTCTCTTACCCATCTTTCACCTACTTTCGGATGTCTTGACACTGTACTTTTAAGCCTTAGTACAGACTCAGGAACAACATCTTTCTGGCACCATTGCTGGGGAGCGAAGTTACAAAATCTTTTCCCTGGGAAAATGACATTTATTTCGTTGAAAGTGCTACTCCTTGATAGTGAACATAGAGTACACACATTTTTAAGGCTTTTTCAATCTTTCACTTGGCGACTCCACGAAAACATAAACTGGCTTCTGGTAGAAAGAGTACTAGACAGAACCCAGATGGCAAGCTGATTACGCCTGTTACCGATCCCAAAATTTTTTTAAGGGTGAGAGGCTCGTTTGAGTCAACCACTGTAGTTTATAAGCCTAAAAACTCACCTTTAAAGACTAAATGCCATTCAGAACCTTCTACTTCACGCAGTCCTTTGTTTGATACCAAAGATCTGACGTCAAGCCGCCCTGAAGTTAGGAGTGAGATTCATCAGTCTTTCCCATCCATACACAAGGGAAAAGGTCCTCTAGAAAATGCATCAACAGTTGACATACCAGCTTTTCTTCGACATAACTTCCCGGTATCGCTTGATTCCAAAGAGTGTGTTACACACTCATTTTCTACACCCAAGTCGATGGCAGTCGTCGGAGGAGGTGGTGGAGGCGCTCCTGAAGGAGGAGGCGGAGGTCAAGGGAAAGTCCCTCCTCCCAGAGTATTCGCAAAGGTAGCAGCGAGATACGCCCCCCTGGTTTTGCTTGTCCCCCTCCATGATTTGCCTGAAAACTACATCAAAAATCTTCCTAAGTTCACTGGAGAGGGAGATCTAACCGCAGCCGAGCATATAAATTTCTTTGACCAATTCATAGACATTTGTGGTATCGAGCATGAAGAATTCTATTCGAGACTCCTTATCCAGACCTTTGAAGTACCTGTCCGAACTTGGTTTCGGAGCTTACCCGCAGCTTCTATCCTGTCATATGAAGCTTTGGAAGATGCTTTCCTAAGACAATGGGGAGAGTGAAAATATCAATTATACTATCTTACCGAGTTTGGGTCCCTAAAGAAAAAAATCTCAGAAACAGTTATGGAATTTATTCTGAGATTCAACAAACTGTATAATAAGATTCCAGCCACAGTTAAACCCTCTGAACCCTCAGCCAAAGTAACCTTCGCAGGAGCTTTCGAGCCGGATTTCGCACTACTTTTGCGAGAAAGAAGAGGAGCCGCCCTAAATAGAATGCAAGACGATGTTGTCGAAATAGAATCTAATATGATGGCTTCAGGAATATTAAAAGCTAAAGTAGAAACAATCAACCGTGAGAATAGACGCTATAGGGAACCAACGAGTCCTTCGGGTTCAAATAGATACATTGATGACAGAGTAGACGATATGGCCCGAGTAATTAAAGAACTGTCCAACAAAATTTCTAGGATGGAGTTGGACTAGGTTAAGGAGGATTCTTCAAATAAAAGGGACTTCAGGAGAAACCCAAATCCCCAAAATCAATAGAAACAAATAAAGAACGAAGATAAAAAAATACAAGCTCCACTAAAGAATGAAAATTTTATAGGAGCAAACGAATTCCAAGATTTCGAGGATTCGGAAGATGAAGTCACAAATTTTGGTGATGACTGTTCACAGCCGTATCTCACTCGTGAAGATTATGAAAAATCTTTGAACACCCCACAACCGTCTAATGAGGATGAAGAAGGTGATCACACTGATCCCTGTGTATCTCAACTAGAAGCTGAGATGATAATGGCCGAGTTTCAACCAAAGTACAACCTAAGATCAAAAAATAAGCCCACCTCAACGGATCAACCTAAGAGAATCCTTCAAAGGGGTCAAGCTCATGAACCTCCTTCGGAAGAGACCTTGTTACCCAACAACAAAACCAAGGTAGCAAAAACTTAAGAGTCCGAGGTGAAAAAAGTTGAAACTCAAACACAAGAAACCGAACCAGTAGATAAAGTTACGTCTTCAACTAAGATCACGAGTGATAAGGAAATCCAGACAAGTAAGTCGAAAAGAAAAAATTTGGAAGTCTCAGCCAAAGAAACAGAAAAGGTAAACACATCTTTCAGTTTTGAAAATGAGTTAAACAAAATTAAAATACCGATTCCTTTGGTAGAATTAGCAAAAAATCCTGCTTATCGGAAGCAAATTGTTAAAGCAATGGGTGTCCATGAGCTAGAAATTCAGTCTGATGTTATAAACCTGGAAGATGATAGAACTAACATCACCTTTGGTCCTCATTTTTAAGGGTCCAAAGACCACGTCGCTCCCTTTTATATCATCCTGAATATACATGATCAGTTACTGCATAATTGTATGTTAGACTCAGGGGCTTCTCATAATGTTATGCCCAAGATAATAATGGACAAGTTGGGTCTCCAGATTACAAGACCTTATGGAAATCTGTACTCTTTCGATTCGAGAAAGGTTAAGTGTCTGGGGATGATAAAAGATCTGGTAGTTACCCTGGCTCAGGTACCGGTCAAGAGCATCCTGATGGATGTGGTTATCGCAGATATTCCCCCCAAATATGGAATGTTGCTATCTAGATCTTAGGGAGCCAAGTTGGGGGGTTATCTATAGTTGGATATGACATATGCCACAATCCCTGTGTTCGGTGGTCAGTTCACTTGGTTGTACAGAGAAACAAGATTAGCATATACAGTCAGTGACCCTCAAAACCCAAATAACTTTCCCATTTATGTTGCAGACCAAGATCTGGGGAATTGCATTTTGTCCTTTGATGATGTTTTGGATGGGTGTCCAGAGGAAATCGATATGAGGCAAGAAGAGACAAGTCATTTGACAGAAGATCTGTGTAACACCGGAGTTTGGAAAATGTATTTTGATGGTGCCTTATGTTCTGAAGGGGCAGGTGCAAGAGTGCTCTTAGTAGCTCCCGAAGGTAAATTCATTGTTCCTTTCTCTTACCGATTTCAGTGGGAAATAGATTACACTAACAATGTATGTGAATATGAAGCATTGATTTTAGGATCAGAGGCTGCGAAAAGGCTAAATATAAAAAACCTGGAAGTTTATGGTGACGCAGAGCTAATAGTTAAACAAATAAATCGACAATACCTAGCTAAGCATCCCAGACTAAGAACGTACAGAAATTGTGCTTGGGATTTGATGGAAAACTTTTTCTCATCTGTGAAGGTCCATTTTATCCCTCACGCAGAGAATCTATATGCTGACGCATTGGCCAAGGCAGCTTCAACCTTTTCTCCTCCCACGACCATCAAACTGACATATCACATTGAAATCAGATACAAACCCTCTATACCAGACAATATCCGACACTGGTAGGTTTTCGAAGATGACGAACAAATCGAGAAATTTCTTGTAGTAGTAGGTGAGTTCTCCAAAACTCATCCATACCAAGAGAATCAAAATGACCCGATGTGGATTATGCAAGAAGGGGAAGACCTTGAAACCTTCTGAGAAAAAATAGCGGATCATCGTATGTTGGTCCTTAAAAACAACCAAATTCTAAGTTCCAGGATAGTAAAGATATCTAAGTTCCTCGCTCCCAAGGTAAAATTCTAGTACAGAGATCTACTCAGACAGTACAAATATGGTTTCGCCTGGTCCTATGATGAGCTTAGAACGTATGACACTTCCATAATTGAGCACAAAATACCTTTGAAGTCCGGGGTCAAGCCGTTTAGGCAAAAGCTTAGGCAAATCAACCCCATTTTGTTGCCCGTGATTGAAAAGGAAGTTAAGAAGCTTTTAGATGCAAAAATAATCGTACCTCTGAGGTACTCAGACTGGGTGGCAAATTTGGTCCCGGTCAAGAAAAAGAACGGAGAAATCAGATTGTGTGTAGATTTCCGAAACTTGAATAAGTCTTCCCTTAAGGATAATTATCCTCTCCCCAAAATGGACCACGTCCTAGAAAAGGTAGTCGGAGAAAATTGAATGTCTATGATAGATGGGTTCTCTGGATATAACCAAATCGCCATGAACCAGCAAGACAGAGAAAAAACTGCTTTCACCGCACCATGGGGTACATTCATGTATGAAAAAATGCCGTTTGGTTTGATGAATGCAGGAGCTACATTCCAACGCACTATGGACATTGCTTTCGTGGGAGAAAGAGACAAGTTCGTAGTCATCTACCTCGACGATTTGACGGTTTTCTCTAAAACCGATGAAGAACATTTGATACATCTAAAACAGACTTTTGAAAAGTGCCGCAGGTATGGTCTGTCTTTGAACCCAAAGAAATCACATTTCGCTATGCGTGAAGGTAAGCTTCTGGGACATATCGTATCTAAGGATGGGATCAGGACTGATCCTAAGAGGATTGAAGCAATAGAAACTATAAATATTCCCAGAAACGTAAAAGAAATTCAATCCTTCTTAGGTACAATAAATTTTTTACGAAGGTTTATCCCTAATTTTGCTGAGATTGTCAAATTGATCATAGGAATGTTGAAGAAATATAGCAGAGTAAATTGGACGACCGAGGCTAAAGCATCGTTCGCGCATATTAAAAAAGTAATCAGGGAGGCACCTGTGTTAGCAAGCCTAGATTACTTGAAACATTTCCTCATCTTCTTATTTGCTTGTGAACATATAACTATCGCCGCGGTGCTCCTGCAAAAGGATGACGAAGGCTTCGAATGGCCAATCACGTTTTTTAGCAAGAGCCTCAGAGACATCGAACTAAAGTATGACATAATAGAAAAACAGGCGTACGCAATGGTGAAAGTGCTAAAAGCATTCAGAACCTATGTACTGCATTAAAAAATTATCGTGTACGTGCCAACCATTGCTGTGAAAGATATATTGGTACAGCCAGATAGTGACGGAAAACGAGGGCGTTGGCTCGCTAAAATACAAGAATTTGATCTGGAAGTCAAGCCAACTAAATTGATAAAGGGGCAGGTTCTGGCCAAACTCTTGGCCGAGTCGAATCTTCAAGCTCTTGATATTAATTGCCTCCAAGGGGAAGACGAAGATGCACACCTGCACGAGCCGGATGACCAGACAGATCCAAGCAAGGTCGAAGAAAAGTTCATATCTTCAGGCTGGTATAAAGATATAATGTTCTACTTGTTAAACCTGAAATGTCCAAATGATCTATCCCAATCCAAATGCAGAACTTTACAACTTCATGCTGTCAAAAATTGCATCGTCGAACACCAACTGTAATGGAAGGATCCACTCGGGTTCCTACTAGTCTGTTTGGTTGAGTCGGAAACTCCACGGGTCATAGAAGAATTTCATGAAGGAGTCTGTGGAGGACACCATGCATGGAGAGCCACAGCTTACAATATCTTAAGGGCCGGATATTATTGGCCGAAACTATTTTCGGACGTCAATGCCAAAGTGCGTGCCTGCAACCCGTGTCAAATATTCGCTGGTAAACAGAAACTCCATGCACTACCACTCGTTCCGGTCAAAACTGAAGCCCCATTTCAACAATGGGGACTAGATTTCATAGGGGAAATTAATCCCCATTCCAGTGCTCAGCATAAGTGGATCTTAACATCCATCGATTATTTTACAAAGTGGGTGGAAGCCATTCCAACCAAAAGGGCAACAAACTCAGTGGTGATCGACTTCTTGGAAGATAATATCCTGTCAAGATTCAGGTGTTCCCGAAATATTGTTACCGACAACGCCTAGGCCTTCAAGTCCATGGCTATGATCAACTTTTGTTAGAAGTACAATATCGTTCTCGGCCATTCCACTGCTTATTACCCCCAGGGAAAGGGGCTGGCCGAATCATCAAACAAGAGCCTGGTTAACATAATCAAGAAAGTACTGGATGAAAATAAAAGGTCCTGGAATGTGCACTTGAAGTACACATTGTGGGAAAACTACATCAGCACTAAAAGGTCTTTCGGCATTTCTCCGTTTCAAATGGTCTATGGGACAGAGGCGGTTCTACCTTTAAACTTAGCGTTGCCAGTAATGAAGTTATGGCAGGATCAGAACGAATAACCTAATCATGTAACTAGGAGAATTAACCAGTTGATTGAGGTTCAACAGCATAGAGTGGAGGTTTATGATAAGATGCAGAAGTATCAAGATGATATTAAAGCATTGTTCGAACTCAAGGCAAAAGACAGAGAGTTCCTCCCAGGTGACTTAGTTTTAAGATGGGATGTGAGAAGAGAGGAGGCCGCGAAACATGGTAAATTTGACCACCTCTGGTATGGACCATACAGGGTCTCTGCTCCGGAAGGGAAAAACCCCTTCCTGTTGGAGAACATCGACGGAGAAGTCCTCAGCGCCCCTGTCAACGGGCGATATCTGAAACATTACATGACATAACAGTTTAAAAAAAAATATATATATTGTAAATAAATAAATTTCATGTTTGTACATACAAATATTGTCATTTTAACATTTACTTTTAATTTTTGGTTTTTGTTCCTAAACTCTTGACACATTTCTAATATGATTCGCATTTGCAATTTACAGGATTCCAGCTGCAGACGAAACTAGCAGGAAAAGTAATTTGCAGGTCGGTGTCAGAAATAGAGCGGCATTAAAACAAGTGATACCTAAAATATTTTCATATTGCGCAAAGAAAATGAAATAAAAAGGTAAAAAGAAACTATCTCAGAAATATATGTTATGAAAGACTATTAAGGGAAATCAAGGTATCATCTTTCAAACGACAATACAAAATGTTAGATAGGAGGATCATTGCTTGATTGGATAATTTTTGTTTTAAAATAAGTTGAATGATACACTAAATAAAAAATGGGCAGTTGAAATAAACTATTCCCGAATTTATCTACAAGAGTCAGTCTCGAGTTGTTTCGATCCCCATATTTTCAGTCAATGAATCGTGCTTTGTATCCTGTCTATCTTAGGGTCTAACTTTTAGCAAGTCACCGTCTTCCCGAGTTATTGCGAAGGGATGAAAGTATTTCGTTTTAAACCTTAGGGGTTTCGAAATAGATCTTGATAGGAAAGCTGGTCTTCACAACTACTTAATCTCCTGCTAAGCGAAAGAACGTTTAGAGCGATCTTAACTTTCCTAGGTTTTTCAACAGTTTCGAAAGAATCAAAGCTTGCTCGAACATGATGCCCCTTAAAAATCTATTATTTTCCCCTATCTCCCTAAGAACGAAGGTGTTTTGAAGGTCAAAGGAAGATTGATACCGAGTAATCAAAATAAGTTGACAGACCTCTGATACAAAATATTACACAGATATCAGCCCTGATATAAACTGATTGCTCCCATCTTCATGCTTTAAAAGTAAATTATAAGACAGGTGGTGAAAGGAAATTCAGAAATGATTGCCCCCACCTAGTCCAGGAAGACGATGAAAGGAAATTCAGAAATGATTGCCCTTGTCTCAGTGTTTAAACGCATAAATATTTTCCGAAGTGGTGAAAAGAAATTCAGTGAAAAAGGGTCAGACAACTTCACCGGGGTACTGAACAGGCTCGCTGGCAGTGAAGCAATGTCTGAGATATCTGTAAGGCTGTTATACATGAATATCACTCTACTCCGGTAACCAATGCTTTCTAAAAACCTGATCATTACCCCAAATTCAGACGGGACTTCCCGATTTAAAAATATATAATAGCATTCTTTTGATGCAAGCTGAGAATCACAAGAGCTGTTGAATCTTCTAGGGTCATTTCGATGTCTTAAAACATTCCCAAAGTTAGTAGAGGGAAAGGGAAAATTGTGAAAGGGACTGCAACCATGTTTGGAAAGAGTATCTGAGTTCGAAAAAAACTTCTTGAGGTAAAAAACGAAATCTTTTTCCCCCTTCTATCCTTTTCCTTGAATTTTTTCCACTTGTTTTAGCTTATGACTCTATTTACCCAATATCGGCACGTGGTCTACTGTTCTTCCCGCCTCACAGGTAGGCGGGATCCCTAGTTGGAGCCTATGTTGGAGCCGCCCTTGTTTTCGTTTTACCCTTCACAATTTTCAATTTTTGATACTTGAAATCTAAAGATGGCCTTTTGATTTTGTCCCCTCC
>JZKD02S0435626.1:0-17724 GCA_000966675.3 Picea glauca
CCTAAATACGAAAGATCTATGATAGATGTGACGCATAGGCTTGGTACAATAAAATCCATTGGCATTATTGCCTCATGTCCATATACCAACTTGAAAGGTGTTTTCCCTGTCAATTTCTTGTTGTTTGTCCTATATTCCCATAATACATCAGGGACTCTTAAGTCCCAGTCATCTCTACCTACGTTGCATATTTTTGCCAGTGCATTTTCTAGGATTTTGTTGAATGCTTCCACTGTGCCATTGGCCTATGGGTGGTATGGTGTACTCTTCTGATGTTGAATTTGGAATTCTTCGGTCAAAGATTCTATGGTATTATTGATGAAGTGTGTCCCTTGATCACTCATCAATATTCTTGGACATTCAAATTGAGTTACTATATTCTCGAACAAAAAGTGTGCAGCAGTTTCTGCGCTGCAATCTGTAACTAGCGCGACTTTATCCCATTGCGTCAGATACTCTTTGGCCGTAATAATGTACCTCGCCCTTGATCATGTTTTTGGTGGGTTGATTGGTCCAATGAATTCTATAGACCACTTATCAAAAACTTGTAATGTAACTTGTAGATTCAATGGCATATCATGCCTTCCAGAGGGATTTCCAACCCTTTGACAAACATCACATGTCTTATAATATTCATTTGCATCCTTGTGGAGTGTAGGCCACCATAGTCCTGCGCATAAGATATTCTGTGCAATAGATTTTCCTGCATAATTTCCTCTTGTTATCCCGTCGTGTTCTTCTACTAATATAATTGGTCTCTCGTGTTTGACCACGCAACGTCGCAATATTTTGTCTGCAACCAGTTTATATAGGAAACAATCATGTCTGAGGGGGTCATCCCTATACTTAAGAACTGTGCAATATCTATAAAATAATCTTCCACCATCTTAATTGAAAATAATTGTGCATCTGACAAGCTATCATCCAGGTTTCCTACCTCTTCTCCCGAGAGTATGTGTGACAAATGATCCGGTCTTGCATTGTTTTTTCTTGGTTTTAATACTACTTTGAAGTCGTATTCCTGGAACAATAAGAGTCATCTACAAATCCTTCCCCCCAACACTGGATTGTTGACCAGATATCTCATCGCATAATGGTCTATGTACATCTTAAAGTGTGAACCAACTAAGTAGTGTTTGAATTTCTGTAGTGCATAAACCATAGCTAATCCCTCATGTTCTATTGTGGTATAGTTTTTTTTCATTGTTGATAGTTTCCTTCTTACAAAAGCGATTGGGTGATCTATGTCTCCCTTGCATGGATGTGACAAGATCACACCCAATGCTATTAATGAGGCATCTACATGCACATGAAATTTTTTGTTTTGGTCTAAGAAAATTAAGATCGGTGCAGTTACTAACTTTTTTTCAGTGTGTCAAGTCCTTTTTGACAATCGTCATTCCACTGGAACTTCATGTCTTTTTTCAATAATTTTTCCATTGGTGATGTAATCGATGCGTATCCTTTGATAAATTTCCTATAATACCCTATGTGACCCAATGTTGAACGCAAATTTTTGACTGATGTGGGTGGTTGTAAGTCTAGAATGACTACAATCTTTGCATGATCCACTATTAGACCTTGTTTTCATACCACGTGTCCCAATAATATTCCAACGATGCACAAAAAATACACTTATTTAAGTTTAAGGATATTTGATGTTGTCTACACTTATCCAACATTAGTATTAGCAATTCAACATGATCCCATAATAGGCTAAATATAATACAGTCATCCAAGTAAACTTCGAGAAACTTGTGAATAAACTCATTAAACACTGCGACAACTACCCTTGAGAATACCGCAGGTGCGTTCTTTAACCCAAACAACATCACTGTGTATTGAAAACTTCCCCATTATGTTGAAAATGTGGTCTTATGTCTATCTTCCTGCACAATTCTTATATGATGGTAGCTTGAGAAACCATCCATGAATGAATAGGCTTCTTGTCTGCCTATGTTTTCCAGTACTTCATATGTAAATGGCGTTGGGAATGGATCATGCAGGCATGCATCATTTAGTTTCCTCAAGTCGACACAGATTCTTATACCCCATGTTTTCTTGTCCTGCACCACCATGGGACTTATCCATTCTGATTCTTCAACTGGTTCAATGAGTCCTCCCTTTAGCATGCGGTTGATTTCCTCCTTTACTTTTTCTTTATATCTTGGGTTCAATATATAGAGCCTCTGTTTTACTATATTCACATCTCGTTTTAGTGGGATTTTCATCTCCCCTAGCTCACCCGCTATCCCTTTCATCTCTAAGAATGTATTTAGGAATAGGTATTGGTATTCGTGCAGTAAATATGTTATCTTTTATATGGTTTCCTCATCCCTATAGTCTCCTATCTATGCACACTTAGGGCTTTCCTCTGTCCCAATATTGACTTTTTGTGTCTTGAATGGTTGTGTGTATGTTGTCGATTCCAGCTCTGGGCCCTCTATTTTTTGTTCCCCCTTTGATTTCGGTACTTGTATGTTGTGTGGATATTCATCATCTTGATCCTCCTATGTCACATTGTAACATTCCAATAACTTGTGAACCATCATAGAGGTGTTATGTGTGTTGCATACATGTATTACTTCCATTGATTCTTCGTCGGTGAAGATTTCATGTTTAATCACTTGTAGCGTTGTACTTATTAGGGGTGAATCATTCTGAAAGGTGAATGTTACTTGGAATATTTGAGTTATGTAATCCCAGTCTGTTGTATATCTGCGAATTTCCAGTTCTAGGTACCAGTTCCTTGGGATAGTGTCAAGGGTATGTATGAACCTGTGTGTTCATTCCTTCCTTAGTACCGAGTTCCATGATCTTTCACATTTTGCAACATGATCTATTGGGTTTCCTTCCCCTCTATACTTCTGTGTCATGTTTCCTACATGAGTATTGAATATTGCTTGTAATAGTCTTCTACACTATTGCCAATCTTCTATGTTTTCTTTGTGTATCGACCACCATCTGGATAGGGTGGCTTTCAGTACAATGTCCAATGTTAGTAGTCTTTGTTGCTATGGTACCTATGCCTCAAATTTTTATACAAATGTTGTTATATATGTCAACTCGTCATACTTAGGTGGGTTTCATAGTTCTATTCCAATCCAGCGCATTGATTTAGTCATGCGTGTGCACCACCATGTTGAGACTCCATGCTTCCTCTAGTTCTAATTTTCCAGACCTACTTATGAATCTGATGAACACGAACTAATGCTTCTACAAATTAACACACCGTATGTAGTGGGGTTCACATAAGCATCCATCCTCACAATCATGTTATACAAGTCGTGAATTTCATCTCCCTCCACTGGTTCTATGTACCTCCTTCCTTCTTTTGGGTCTAATAGCGCAATAAATTTTAGTTCTTCGACTTTCAATATCATCTCTCTCCTTTTAAAATTGATAATGGCTTGGTTATTGAAGGCCCATTATAGTCCCATTAACTCTAGATATGTTTGTATATCATCCAAAATATCGATAACTTCAAAATATGTGACACTGCGCACTCCATCTATATTCACATGTATTCTTGTTAATCTGCTAATAGGTACTATTTTTTATCGGTTCGCTAATTTCAATTGAATGGGTGACCAAACTAACTTGGGTTTTCCCATCATTTCCCATGTTTTCTTGGGTAACACGTTCACATCAGACCCCAAGTCTAAGATTACATTGTCTATGTTGTATTCTCCAATATGTGTGCTAAACCTGAACTATCCATTGGTTCTTTTCTTGCATAGTAGTTGGTTCACTACTTTATTTTTTCTATGGACTAACTTTTCTTGAGAGAAATGATCGATCATGGAGAATAATGTATGAAATGCCTTTTCATCTTCGATCAGCTCTAGGAATCTCTTCAAAAACTTTCCTAAGGTACTTACCTTCTCCAACAATCATTTGGTGATGACCTAGTCATCAGTGAGAGGCCTATCTACCATATGTGGTGCAGAATATGTTGACACTACCTACTCTTTTCGTAATATTTCCTCCCTTGTCCTTTTATAGGTCTCTTTTTCATCTCGTGGATCGAATATTGGCATGGGTACTGTTGATTTCTTTACCCATTTCTCAACCTATCTCCTTCCATTGATTGCATCTGTCCCTATTTTATTTCCTCCACACATGATGACTACGATTTTGGGTCCTTCATCCCTTATCTCGGCTGATATCTTTTGAATGTTTGGGTTCTGGTTTTGAGTACCTTCTGTCTGCCATTTTGCTAGTAGTTGTGGACAGTCCTTTGTTGCATGTTTTAGCACCCGAAAATAAGTGCATGTTGTGCAGGGATTTTGGAAATCCCACGCTAGGTGTCCTGGTTGGTTACAGTTATATCATATTATGGGGCCTCTTCCTCCTCTCCTAAAGTTTGTTCTGCCTCGTACCCTACCGAATCCTCTCGGTTTCCTTGATTAAATCCTCTTTGATTATTATATTGGACTCCTCATTCTATCGTAACATTCTCCTCCTGAATCCTGTACATATCTGATGTGCTCTCCCTCATCAGATAGAATTCACAAAAATCCTTGTCGTCATTTCCCACTGATTTGAAAAACCTACAAAATAAGCTTCTCGAGGTACTCTGGTATTTTTGTAATAATTGGCACTCATGGGGATTATGTCCCCATTTCTTGCATATCTCGCAGTATCCTCCTCCTGGTAGTGGGTTTGGTGCTCCAGCTACTAAGTATTGTGCAAATGATGAACATTCGTCTTTGTGGTGACCTTTAGTCCTACACTTGGTACACCAGACATGTTCTCATTTCTCTTTCCCCTTCGTGATTTCTGCCAATTGAATTGTTAATGCAACTAGTTGGTTCTGAATTTGTGCCATTCCACTGTTGTCTTCGACTGGAGAGGCTTCCAATTTCATAGAAATATCCAACTCCTCAGACTGTGATGTAACATTTTCATGTATTAATGGACTATGAATGTGAGGTAGTAAGCCCGCAATGAACCACTCTCTATGTTGTTGCTCGAGTATTTGGAAGGTTATTCTACCCATCACATCTTTGAATCTATGATCGAACTCCCATATTGACTCAGTCTATACCTGCTTGATCTCCTTAAGCTTGGTAATGTACTGTTACTCGGACTTTGGTTTCTTGAATTATTTTAAGAATGTTTGTGTGATCTTTGATAATGTCCTTATTTGACAAGGTGGTGTGGTAATTTGGAGCTTCATGTACCAAACTAGTGTGCGTCCTCTAAAGGTTGTTTCAAACTGTGTGATCTTTTCACCCTCATCGTGGACATTATTTGAAGTCCAAATGGTTTCACATATGAACAAATTTTGTTCTGTATCTTCAGATCCAATTCCTTTGAACTCTGGTAATCTTAGTGTGTTATCTACTGCTACCATATTGTTGGGTGTAGGACCTCTTCTTGGTGATCCTGCTTGATTTTGAATGACTGTACTTCTACTATTGCTCTAGTTACTATTTCTCTGAATTCCTCTACTGATCATAGGTGCTCTGTAGAGGTCTTCGAACGTTGTCTCAAATTTAGGTGATGCAAATGAGATTGTTGTTTTGACCCAAGACTAGGCTCATGAAGGACTTACTGGTTCTTTTATCAATGGAATGAATTGGATATCTTCTTCTTCTCCTTCTGTCTGGTGTAATTCTATGATAAAGATATATGCATGATGTTCCATGTACTCACTGCGTTGCTCTCTCTCTTCAGTCGCAACTCTCAACTTCTTGTACCTTTTCCCACTACGCAGAACTCCAAATTCATCTTCTCCTTTTGATATCCCTTCCTCTTTCTACTGCATTCTCATTCTTTCCTTCCTTTTTCCATTATTCCTACCCTTAGGTCATCTCTTGGTCAATAACCCCAGTCCCTTTGTGTGTAAAAAATTATTTATTTGTCTGACTCCATCGTCATAAATCCCTTGTCAGATAACAACATTTTTATCTAGGTGGCTAACGACTTTATGAATATTCCTCATGGATCCTTAAAGATGTCTCTTTCTACAACATTGTAAGCATGGGTACAGTCTATGGAAAATTGTATTATGTAGCCTCCTGATATATTATCTAGCCAAAATTCCACTACGCGAGGCATCATGTTGTCTACTGAGCCCACTTGTCTCACTAGTTCGAGATTCCAATTCTTTAGTGCAGCTGGTCGATATCTACCAGCCTTTTCCACAAATATTTCCAACCATTCTGCTAAAATGTTTGTGAATTCATCGAAAAATATCTCATGCAAGTCAGTGTACACATACCTTTGCAGCCATTGTTTGTTATTTAACCGAGGGTTTTTACTATCCTTTTGAGTAAATTCTTGTTCCTTTTGTTCCAGTCATTCAGTTATCTCCTTCCTCATTGGTCTCCAAAATATTCCCTCACTTCTAGTTTCTGGGTTCCAGAAACATAACCATTTGTTGGCACGCGCGCACAGGTAGGTTCAAGACCCTGGGTTCACGTTACTTAGTCCAACAAAACCCTACAGACATTATCCCTTTCGACGTCACCTGCATGTAGGCAAAGTCTCACCCGAGGTATCTTCATGGGAACTGCATGAACCAAGATTCTACAATAATGAAGGAAAGATCGAAAACCTACTTTGTCATGCCTATATTTACTTAATGATACGTTGCCTACTTATTGCATACTACTATATCCTCAACATTATCAAAGATAATCATATATTCTCATTAAAGCATTGAATTAATAGATCTAAGCATGTAATTAAATAGAGGTACCATGGATTAACATCTCTAAGCATACATTTTTACACAGATTTATCGTGGTTCACCCAAATCTGGGCTACGTCCACAAAAGTTCAGCTTCTTTATTATATTCAAATATATTATTTGTGTTTTGCGCCACAATGGAGGTTCAATCTACAAATCCCTTTACATATGTAACTTCTTTACAATGTTCTTTACTCTAAAATCCTCTCTTCCTCTCTCGACCTCGCGGATTCCCTTTACTCACAGATCCCTTACATGTTTTATAAATTATGCTCAGGGTATTTTTCTAGCTCATGATCTGCTGGTGACAACTCATTGTGAGATGGATATAGCCCATTCTCAGTTGTTTTTCCCATATTTTGCGCTAGTTGTTCTTTCTTGTACCCCGTCTTCTCCTATTTCCTCTCTCTTATTTTTTGATCTTCTTGATCTTCTTTATCTTCTTCTTCCTTCGCCCTTCTTGTGCCTTTTCCCTGTACCTCGTCTCTTCTCATTGTTCCATCCCCAAAACTATTTGCCCAATATTCCCCTAGGCATGGTCTCGATGCACTATTCACCTAATTTTCAAATCAAGGACTAGCTTAGATCCAAATAAGTATCAAACAATCAATGTCGGGCACATATTCTCGAACATGTATGATACAATTCTTAATTTATGGATTTCGGGTGAATTGCATAGTAGGTTCCTCAAAGTCAAAGGCCAAGCAAGATTCTACTTCGAGTACTAGACCATTGACCACATATTTACACTTAAGGTAATTATCGATGAGGCTCATCATCTCTCTTTGAAACCCTTATGTTGTTTCATATACTTTTGAAAGGAATTTGACACAGTACAAAGAGAGGCATTATTCCAAAGGCTTTGTGACATTTTAATTTTGAAGACCCTCCTAACAACCATCATGAGACTCCACAACTCTATCATTAATCATTGTGGAATTTGGCTATGAAATGAATAAATTTGAGGCTCCTTAGGTTGTCCAANGCAGAGATTCTTGGCCTCCTCAGAGCTTGCCTAATAGCAAGAGAAAAAGGAGATAAAGACCTCCAAGTCTTTGGAGATTCAGAACTTCTTATCAAAAAATTAAATTCGAAGGATCACTTCAATAACGCTAGTCTCAATAAAATGCTGGTCAGATTGAAAAGAATCCTTCACGAATTCACCTCCTTCAAGTCATATCATATCCTCAGGAATCTGAATGAAGAGGCAGATCGGATGGCAAACAAAGGCTGTACTCTCGCAAAAGGACAGATTCTGACCAATGATGTAAATAGCTATCAATTACCTTGACAAGAGCGTAACTATGAAGCTGAAAAAGATGGCTTTCTTCTATGTAATTGGGGCTGCTCTAGCAAAGACCCCGTCCCCCCCTCTTTCTTTTTAAATAAAAAATCAACATAACCGTTACAGTTAAAAAAAAAAAATGACCCTGGAAAAACCCCCATGGGGAAAACCAATAAAAAGGAATTTATTATGGAGTTCTTAAGGAAAAATTATAGCAAATATTACAACCAATGTATCTCTAGTTAGCTTCCAAATATTTCTTGGATTTTGTGCTAGCAAAAATCCTAGGAAACAACACCCTTTCTGTAGGAACTAGTGCGCCCTTTCTTTGTTGTAAGTTCACCCTTCCTATAGGAATTGGTGTGCTCTTGATATTTTGTAAGTGTGCCCTTCCTGTAGGAACTGGTGCACCCTCTCTCTATTGTAAGTGATCTAGGTAGAAATTGGTATCCACACACCTATTCCACTGGTTCAAAATAGGGGTTTCCACCTTGGCGGTTTTTCTATAGTTTTTCGGGTCCTAAACTTCCAAGGCCATTTTGGGGCCCTAAAAAACATTTTTTGGGCGTGTCATAGTCACAATATAGGCTCTATCGAAAGTGTGATGAAAAAATGTGTATTCATCGGATATACCTTTCCAACGAGCTATCATGCACCCCAAACAGAGATCGTATGCAAAAGTTACGCCCTTGGGAAGTTGATGCATCAACTATCCTCATCGGGGCCTGCAAATCTTTTGGAATTTCATCTTCCGGAGTTAGGGTTTTGGATTTTATTTATGTTAAAAAGGCCTTTGGAACCTCATTGTAAACATCATCATCTTCTTATGAATGAGTGTAGCCATCACATCTCTTCTCCTAGATAAGCTGCCACCATTCTAGCGAGTTCATTCACTCTGTATTTTTATAGTTTTTGTACATTTTTGTCATTAATAAAAATTGTGCATTACTATATCTTTGTGTTTTGGGAAATATATATGTGTATTTACTTATTATATTTCCACCTTCATTTCTTTCTCAAAATAATTTGGATACGTGGTATCAGAGCAAGATACTCCTTTTCGTTTTTTAGTGCATGTTCCCGACGAGGTCAGGGTATAGAGAGGTTGGTCTCGAGCTAGTTTCTCTTGCGGAAAACCACTCTCTCCAACCCAAGAAACCTCCCATGGTGGAAGAAAAGAGAGACAAGGGAGAAGAATATCCCATCAAGTTGTTTCTCGCAGAAGCCCTCTTGCAACAGAGGAAAAAGATGTTGGATAATTTTGCCCAAATCTTTTAACGATTATCGACAATAGCAAGCACGTCTTCGTCAAACAGTTGCTTTGGAGACACTACCCCATTAAAGGTACAAGTTAATTTTGATATTCCCATATTTGAAGGTTATATTGATGCAGATGCTTTGGAAATTAACAATTTTGACAAAATATTTAGAAGGTTATTTCTTTGTTCACAATTTTCTCGACAGAGAAAATATTACCTTTGCACTCCTTAAGGCTCTCCCCCATGTCAAACATTGGTGGGAAACTTATTGGGAGAAAAATTCCACAGAGGGGTCTGTAATATTTGGGGTCAATCCCACTTGATAATTTTTTATGGATGCGGTCAAGGAGCAATATTACCCTATGGGAAACTATGACAACCAATACATGAGATGGACCACGCTGCATCAAGAGAGGGGCCAAATAGTATCGAAGTTCAAAATTACCTTCCATACCTTGCACACCAAGGTGGGTATCAAAGACTCTGAGCAACATCTGGTTCTAAAATACTGTGGGGTTCTACACAGGTACATCCAAACCAGAATGGAATTTATGTACATTTCATCACTAGGAGTCGCTTATTGATATGTTGTCAAAATCGAGTAGAAATTTAAGAAACAGAACAAGCCAGAGTTCGGGTCTGCAAATCCACAACAACCAAAGTATGATAAAGGTGAACCTAACTCACAGAACAACCAACCTCAATACCACCAGTCCAAGCCGTAGGNGTATCCACACACCTATTCCACTGGTTCAAAATAGGGGTTTCCACCTTGGCGGTTTTTCTATAGTTTTTCGGGTCCTAAACTTCCAAGGCCATTTTGGGGCCCTAAAAAACATTTTTTGGGCGTGTCATAGTCACAATATAGGCTCTATCGAAAGTGTGATGAAAAAATGTGTATTCATCGGATATACCTTTCCAACGAGCTATCATGCACCCCAAACAGAGATCGTATGCAAAAGTTACGCCCTTGGGAAGTTGATGCATCAACTATCCTCATCGGGGCCTGCAAATCTTTTGGAATTTCATCTTCCGGAGTTAGGGTTTTGGATTTTATTTATGTTAAAAAGGCATTTGGAACCTCATTTTAAACATCATCATCTTCTTATGAATGAGTGTAGCCATCACATCTCTTCTCCTAGATAAGCTACCACCATTCTAGCGAGTTCATTCACTTTGTATTTTTATAGTTTTTGTACATTTTTGTCATTAATAAAAATTGTGCATTACTATATCTTTGTGTTTTGGGAAATATATATGTGTATTTACTTATTATATTTCCACCTTAATTTCTTTCTCAAAATAATTTGGATAAGTGGTATCAGAGCAAGATACTCCTTTTCGTTTTTTAGTGCATGTTCCCAACGAGGTCAGGGTATAGAGAGGTTGGTCTCGAGCTAGTTTCTCTTGCGGAAAACCGCTCTCTCCAGCCCAAACAACTTCCCATGGTGGAATAAAAGAGAGACAAGGGAGAAGAATATCCCATCAAGTTGTTTCTCGCAGAAGCCCTTGTGCAACAGAGGAAAAAGATGTTGGATAATTTTGCCCAAATCTTTTAACGATTATCGACAATAGAAAGCACGTCTTCGTCAAACAGTTGCTTTGGAGACACTACCCCATTCAAGGTACAAGTTAATTTTGATATTCCCATATTTGAAGGTTATATTGATGCGGATTCTTTGGAAATTAACAATTTTGACGAAATATTTAGAAGGTTATTTCTTTGTTCACAATTTTCTCAACAGAGAAAATATTACCTTTGCACTCCTTAAGGCTCTCCCCCATGTCAAACATTGGTGGGAAACTTATTGGGAGAAAAATTCCACAGAGGAGTATGTAATATTTGGGGTCGATCCCACTTGATATTTTTTTATGGATGCGGTCAAGGAGCAATATTACCCTATGGGAAACTATGACGACCAATACATGAGATGGACCACGCTGCATCAAGAGAGGGGCCAAATAGTATCGAAGTTCAAAATTACCTTCCATACCTTGCACACCAAGTTGGGTATCAAAGACTCTGAGCAACATATGGTTCTAAAATACTGTGGGGTTCTACACAGGTACATCCAAACCGGAATGGAATTTATGTACATTTCATCACTAGGAGTCGCTTATTGATATGTTGTCAAAATCGAGTAGAAATTTAAGCAACAGAACAAGCGGGAGTTCGGGTCTGCAAATCCACAACAATCAAAGTATGATAAAGGTGACACTAACTCACAGAACAACCAACCTCAATACCACCAGTCCAAGCCGTAGGAAAAGAAGGGTAGCGAGAAGACAAAAAAGGACATTGGGAAGTGGTGCGACTTCCAAAAACTCCCTTGCCACAACACCGATGAATGTCGCAAAAAACAGTCATTGGTGGTCGACATCAAAGAAACAGAGCTGACCCCCGACTCAGACTCTGATTCAAACAATAATAAAAGGAGACAGATCATTGATGTACAACCCACTGCTACTATCGTGACTGCAACAATCCAACCAGAAGAACTAGAGGATCCTGAGGAGGGGGAGCACCTCTTCCATTCACAGATGTGGGTGAAAGGGACCTCGTTTCATTTTGTTGTTGATATCGGAAGCCAGAATAACCTCATCTTAGCAGAGGTCTTCAAGCCCTTGGATTTTACGACAACACCACACCCACAACCATACAACATCGGATGGCTTCGCCAGGGATGAGATCTTTGTGTCATCCAGCAGTGTCACCTGTCATATGGCATCAAGCCCTTCAAGGATGAGGTACTGTGTGATGTTGCCCCACTGGAAGTTTGTGATGTTTTGTTAGGCTAGCCATACATGTGGAAACTTCATGTTGTTTATGAGTCTCAACCTCGTAGCATCATTATTACTCTGGGGGGTCATCTCTATAGGATCCAGAGGTAGTCTCGACTATTGTGATGACAAAATAGTGCCGCAAAGTAATCTCTTGTACCGCAAATTTTATCCTCTTCACAATCTGGTTAGAAGGTGAACAGAAGGACATTGCAACCACCGCAGCCTCAACCCAAGACCTTTCTATCCAACAAAAGCAAATTGTAGAAGAGCACAAAAATATTGTTTCATCACCTATGTGGATGCCTCCACACTGCCCAATCCAACAAAGTTACAACAAAGACCTTCATACTCCTCATGTCACATCTTCACCGATAGATTCCTACCACAATTGGATATATCATGCAGCTAGATCAATTGAACGGATCCAACCCCTCCAACAACAGGGTCATAACAACCTTCAACAAGCTAAGAAAAACAACTTATTCAGTAAGGAAAGTAGTTCATCAAGGTTCAGATTTGACAAAAGCTTCCCCATCTTCCACGGGAACTTGACACAATGGAGACCATTGATTCCTAAGGTGGGGAGAATGATCTAGGCATAAATCAATGGCCATCCACCTATTCCACTAGCTCAAAACAGGGGTTTCCACCTTGGTAGTTTTTCTACAGTTTTTCGAGTCCTAAACTTCCAGGGTCATTTTGGGGATCTAACAATGTTTTTTAGGTGTGGCACAATCACACATTAGGCATTATTGTATCTCTATGTTTTTGGAAATATATCTATGTATTTACTTATTATATTTCTGCCTTCATTTCATTCTCAAATTAATATGGATCAGTAAGTGTGCCCTCCCTCCGTTGAACTAGTGCACCCTCTTCTCAAGGTGCACCAAGCTTCAACACTAATTGTGCCCTTCTTGTTGCACTATTGCACCCTCTTCTCAAGGTGCACCCCTCTTTCCTTTTTCTCCAACCTTCTCCTCTTCTCCTCACTCAACTCAACAAGTGAAAAATGAATGCCTTTTCCTCCTCTTCACCTTTAGCCTCATCCTTAGGCTAACCTAGGAACTAATGGCTAGGATTAGATCTTAGCCAAACAAGATCAAGGGTGGAGATTAGATATCCCCATTAACTTAAGTTCCCTAAGTCACTTTAAGTTATAAAGTCACTTTATGACTTAATGAGCTCATAAGGTCACTTTGACTTTATAACATAAAGTAAAGTGAGTGAGGGTCACGTTTTCACCCTTTAGTGTTAGGAACTCAATAACACTAGGGGACCACTTCCCAAGGTACCAAATCTCAACATGAAAGCCACCCAAGATTGAAATACTAATGAAAGCACGCTTAATCAGAGGATTAATGAGTGAATGAGTGCCTTCTAATTAAAATTGTCTTATTCAATGAGTACAATACATATAATGCAATATGCATTATATATTTAGTAAACATCACAAAATATGTGAATGTACCACGAGTATCTCCACAAACCTAGGAAATACAAGTCACACCAAGTAGATTCCTAACTAAGTAAGATTATCCTACATAGGTGCATAAAATGAAATTACGTAAATAACTAAATGCACCAACACACACCTCCCCCCTAATCGCAACTTAGGTGGGTGTCTAGAGATGGATAGATGGGTCTCGACAAATTTGTAGCCATATTAAGTATCCATGTATAAAACAATCCCCTCAAAGAAGTGTGGAAGGAGAAAACCCTATCAGAACCTGCCTTCCCCCACCCACCCCATCCATCCCCCCTTGAGAGGATAAAGAAGAAAGCATGAAGTATCCCCCCTTTGAGATGAAGCCTCTCGCACATCTAGAAAGGTTCATAAATGAAGAAACTTGCTCTTTTTAAATGTTTTGGTGAAGATGTCAACTATCTAATCCAAATTTGGACAGTATCAGAGATCAATGACCCTTCCATGGATGAGCTCCTTAATTAGTGCATGTGAATCTCAATATGCTTGGTACATTATCAGCAAACTAAGTCCAATGGGATATAATTGGTGTTATGATTGTCATTGTTAGTACACAATCTAGCACCAAGTGCAAAGCCTTCACAAGGCAATAAGACTAGTGGAACATGTTACCATTGTCACCTAAGAAACAAAATCCATCTTTTTAGTGAAGTAATAGTGGAACATGTTACCATTGTCACCTAGGCAACAAAGTCCCTCTTTTTAGTGAAGGAATAATATCCAACACAAGGGAGGCTTCCCCGGTAGCCTCCAAGAATCCCTAGGCAAGACATAATCAAGTCTAAGGCCCCCTGGGGTGACTACTCCTACCACCAATGAAAGGATAGATAAAGTATTAATGAGGTGGTGAGACAAGACAATTTCCATATTTAAATTAAAGGGTCTAGGTCAATTTGATAGGTTGTTCAAGTCAAGTATAGGCTCAAAAGGATCCCCAAACACTGGAAATGAAGACAAAGTCTAGGATAGTTATAAAATTGTTAAAATGGATATAAATTACAACAATAAAGTAATTTATTACGACAACAAATAATAGCCCTTTAACATGCAATAATTCAGTAAATAAAGAGGGATAAACAATGATTTAAATTGGGGTTTTAATTACAAACAAAATCAGAAAATAAAGAGTAATAAACAACCCTAAAACCCTAGATGTTTTTCCCTAGATGGCTATTATAACACTTCAAAAATATAAAGTAAGGTTTCAACAATGTTTATTAGGTCAATAACATGACCAAATACCAAAACGACTTTGTCATTATGGTTGGAAATGAAAATTTGTTGCAATAAAACCATGAATTTAACCCTAAAATAGTAAAAGAGAGTAATTTTCAGCATTTATGATTTACTATTGGGAGAAAAAGACTACTGCCTACCATTTTTGAGGGGCATATGGGGTAAATTAAGGATCCCTTTTGAGAGAAATGTGTAGATGTTTTTAGGGTGATACCTAGAGGTTGTCCACTACTAACCCTAGGAGATCCTCCTAAAATGATAAGGGATAAATCAAGGGAAGTTTCTCCACTAGTCACCTTCCAAGGGTTTTGAAAAGAAGGGTTTGTTCAAGAATAATCCAAGAGAATGCTTAGCCAACACTAGAGAAAAAAAAAATTACACTTAAATGCATTCATAAACATAACCACAAGATGAAAAGAGACCACTTACTCAATAAATATTTCATCCATCAAAACCCTAGCATAATGATCATCCAAGTAGTAGTATATAATCCACAAACATTCCTCCAAAAAATATCTCTAACTAACCATCCATAGCATTCTTCATAACAAAGAACAAGTAGAAGTAGACAAGTAGTGATATATCTCCAGAAGTAGCAATGATTCAAAGTGAGAAGTGCTTCTCTTATTTATATGATAGATCTAACACCCTTCTCACATAATAGAAGCCCTAAGAACATAAAATGTGGCCTTTATCTCTCATAAACCCTAGAGATAAGGCAACAATACATAAAAAAATAAAAAATCCATGATTAATGAGTGGATAGGTCCCTAATACCCCCAAAAATGCCTCCAATATGAAGTAAAGTAGCTCAAACATCAAATCGTCCCACATGGAAGATATCTACAACTCACACGTGTGGCACTTGTGGCCTCAAAATGGGATGACTCACTCAAAAAGAGGTGAAAAGAGGCTCAAAAGTGAAACATTTCCATGAAAGGGTGTAATATTTCATCTCCAAGAGGTGCCTCATCATCCAAAGGGTGTGACATCTCATCAAAAGGTGTCATATCATCATCAAAAATCCTAAAACATCACATCAAGGTGCCACATAATAAAAATATGCAACATCCCATCATCCAAGTGAAACACCACATCATCAAATGGAGCTATCATCCATGAAAAGGTGTTACATCACCTCTCTGAGTGCAATGTCCTCAAGCAAGGGTCCAACGTTCTATAGATAAGGTGGAATGTCCCATCAAGTCATCATTAACATGAAACATCCCATCATCAAGGAGCTCAAGGTCATACCCCATGCGTTCTAGGGTGTCTCGTCAATAGATCCATGTCATCAAAAGGCTCAACATCCCCCTAGGAGTGGAAAACGAGCTCTCTCAAGTGGTGGGGATGGACTTCATAAAAGTGTGCTAATATCCCCTCAATATCCTACAAAGGATCCAAGTTTCAACCAAGCATGTGGATATGTGAAATCCATTGTCTGAGGAGGGTCTCATGTGGTCCAATGCATCACAAGGATCGAAGGCAAGGTACATAATCCAAAAAAAACATACAAAGTGAGTCATGTCAATAAAAAATCCATTATATAGATCTAACAAAGTATCATCTTCAAACTTCACACTATCTTACACTGTTATACAATTTGCCAAGTCTAGGTATGAGAGGATCATTATTACCCCCTATTAGGTGTGCTAGTACCCAAGCTAAGAAGTATGTCCCAAGGAACCCATCAAGGAGTATATGCAATGGCATGTGGTATGGATTGGGGTTTACTTCATGGGGTGGAATTCATTGACATGCAAACCCATGTATGATATTCATCCTCATGAGCACCTTTGTAGAGGGAGAACTTAGGCAATGAGGTACCCTTTCCTCAGCATTGTGTTTTTCCAAACCCATGTTTTCCTTTTTCTTTATAGCTTTAACCTTTTTTGGATTTTTACAATTGATTCGCTAAGTCCTTTTGTAAGATATGCATTAATTGCATATGACTTGGGGTGATAGTCTCTTAGCAAGGGTGCAGATCTCATGCCTCTTTCTTGGTTTTTAATACTTTTCTTTTCTTCTTTGTTTATTTGCCCCACATTTTGAATTGGGCTTTTTTTATCTTTTTATATCAGTTTTTACAAATTTTCGTCAACCTCAAGCATTCAAGCCCCTTCTTCTCGTGGGATTATGAAGCACAGACCTTTTTTGGATACATGTAACAACCAACTCAAAATAAATAACAACAAATAGGGCATAGATGGAATATGTTATTCAGGGTAAGGGAGATGGACATGTTACTCCTATTAAATCCCCCTCGTAGTACAACTTTGACCAAGTGTGGAAATACCTTACTAGAATATGATGATGACCACCAAGGGGAGACAAGGAAAAAAGTACAAATTCGAAGCATCATGATTCATTATCCAATTCAACCCATGAACACAAGTTGCATGCCTCAAGTATTGACATTATCACTCGATATGAAGTGTCAGAACAATATACCTCAATGTGTAATGCACCATGTCATCTAAGTGAGTTGAGTTGAGAATGTAATGGAAAGCGTTTGTGGGAAACTGTCTATGGAGAGTCCAAAATGACATCATTGGATCTATTGTCTGGAATGTGGATCATGGAGAAAAAATTCTCTTCTAGTTACCCTTAGAAGTAAGGGGGTAACATTCACAAAAAGTGACAGATGGATGTCGTTAATAGATACCAAACTCAGTGAGGATGTGTTGAATCCAAATGGCCTCAATGGTTTGTTGGTTGTGGAGCCTGATTATCTTCCTGATGTAAAGGTCCTTTTCTTTCAGTCGTGTCTATACCCCATGAAGTATTTACACCCCAGAAGTATGTACACTCTTCCACGCGGGGGAGTGCGGAGGGGGGGTAACCCCTCTGCGGGATCTGGGGGGTCTGGGGGCAAGCGGGCCCCCAGCGGAGGTTCGGGGGCGAAGCCCCCGAAGAAAAAATTGTCTTATAAAAGTATATTGTAATTTCATTGTAAATCTGGACCGTTCATTAT
>JZKD02S0435637.1:0-17724 GCA_000966675.3 Picea glauca
TGGCCACATTTCTGGAGCTCATATGAATCCTGCAGTTACCATTGCATTTGCAACAGTAAGGCATTTTCCATGGAAGCAGGTAACTATTTTCTCTCAATCTGAGTAAATCCTTTGGCAAATCTTTTGGTCTTGGTCCAGAATTGGAATACACAAATCTGAGTAGGTAATCGATATGCAGGTACCGGCTTACATTACAGCTCAATTGGGCGGGTCATTAGCAGCCTGTTTTGCACTTCGTGTTATGTTGAAASCTGTRTCAAACACGGGTATAACTATTCCTTCCGGGACAGTGCTGCAGGCCTTGGCAATGGAAGTCGTGGTATCCTTCGTGCTTATGTTCGTTACCTCAGCAGTTGCAACCGATAGCAGTGCGGTAATTTCTTTTATTAAATACTCCCCATAGAGTTCATGAGAAGCGGTCTGTTAATTTGTTTTAGTGTTGCTGTATGATAAAGTGGGTTAATAAAGCATCCAGAGCCGTATCAAGAGTCTCAAGAGTCTCGGCTTTTGAAAGACAAGGTTTTCACTCTTGCTACTCATTTTGAAGCTGTATTAGGAGTCTCGGGCCTTTGAAAGATAAGGTTTCCACTTTTGCGACTTGTTGAAAGAATTATTAGTCTTTGCTTGAGCAGTCAGCCAGGAGCCTATCTGAAATCTTCTTTTCCCTGGAACAAAAGACTAAGATTAAATGCCCTTCTTTTCTGTGCAGTTATAATAACCTCTACTACAAAGAATTAAGAAATGTTGAAGATCATAGTACTTCTGGAAGAGAATCTGTTAGCAGTTTAGAATCTATGTTTGCAAATAATAGATCACATAGTCTAAATCATGCCAGTATTGAAGAAGTTGAAACTAAGCCTCAAGTTGCCTGGAAATTACCTGAAATTTCTCCTAGCTGAGTCTACAAAGATTTGAGCATTTTCCATCTTAAAGCCATCTCAAGGGTAACAATAAAAGAATCAGTAAGCCGAATACAATAGAAAACTGATGTCAGCCAAACTATTTCTCTGATAAATGTCAAAGAAATCCAAAATGAAGCCAAAAGACATGGGACAAATTATTTACATTTTGGATGTATTCGGGTTGGAATTAGTCCTTTGGTTCATAAGGGCATTGACGCCTATGCTCTATGTACAGTTAGAGACATGACACATAATAAGTTTACTGATTCCCTAATAAGAGGAATAGTTGCCCTCCTTTCTAATGGTCCTATCTATTTTGATTGCTATCCAAACTTTTCTGCTTATACTTTTGATGAGAACCTTGGAGATATATTAAAAATCCAAATTAGAACTACTGGATTTGACATGTGCCAAACCAGAACGAATATATCCATTCAAACTAGGGGATGTTTTAGACATACCAATACTCTTTTTCCTGCAGTCTTACACACCCCNAGTAAATCCTTTGGTAAATCCTTTGGTCTTGGTCCAGAATTGGAATACACAAATCTGAGTAGGTAATCGATATGCAGGTACCGGCTTACATTACAGCTCAATTGGGCGGGTCATTGGCAGCCTGTTTTGCACTTCGTGTTATGTTGAAAGCTGTATCAAACACGGGTATAACTATTCCTTCCGGGACAGTGCTGCAGGCCTTGGCAATGGAAGTCGTGGTATCCTTCGTGCTTATGTTCGTTACCTCAGCAGTTGCAACCGATAGCAGTGCGGTAATTTCTTTGTATTAAATACTCCCCATAGAGTTCATGAGAAGCGGTCTGTTAAGTTTGTTTTAGTGTTGCTGTATGATAAAGTGTGTTAATAAAGCATCCAGAGCCGTATCAAGAGTCTCGGATCTTTGAAAGACAAGGTTTCCACTCTTGCAACTCATTGAAAGATAAGGTTTCCACTTCTGCAACTTCTTGAAATAGTTATTAGTCTATGTCTGAGGAGTCTTGGGCCTTTGAAAGATAAGGTTTCCACTTTTGCCACTTCTTGAAAGAGTTATTAGTCTATGCCTGAGCCGTCGGCCAGGAGCCTATCTGAAATCTTCTTTCCCCGGAACAAAAGACTAAGATTAAACGCCTGCTTTTCTGTGCAGTTATAGTAATCTCTACTACAAACAAATATGGATTCCTCAGTTTCTTTCAGAGAATTAAGAAATGCTGAAGATCATAGTACTTCTGGAAGAGAATCTATTAGCAGTTTAGAATCTATGTTTGCAAATAATAGATCACATAGTCTAAATCATGCCAGTATTGAAGAAGTTGAAACTGAGCCTCAAGCTGCCTGGAAATTACCTGAAATTTCTCCTAGTAGAGTCTACAAAGATTTGAGCATGTTCCATCTTAAATCCATCTCAAGGGTAACAATAAAAGAATCAGTAAGCCGAATACAATAGAAAACTAATGTCAACCAAATTATTTCTCTGATAAATGTCAAAGAAATCCAAAGTGAAGCCAAAAAACATGGGACAAATTATTTACATTTTGGATGTATTTGGGTTGGAATTAGTCCTTTGGTTCATAAGGGCATTGACGCCTATGTTCTATGTACAGTTAGAGACATGACACATAATATGTTTANATTCCTCAGTTTCTTTCAGAGAATTAAGAAATGCTGAAGATCATAGTACTTCTGGAAGAGAATCTGTTAGCAGTTTAGAATCTATGTTTGCAAATAATAGATCACATAGTCTAAATCATGCCATTATTGAAGAAGTTGAAACTGAGCCTCAAGTTGCCTGGAAATTACCTGAAATTTCTCCTAGCCGAGTCTACAAAGATTTGAGCATGTTCCATCTTAAAGCCATCTCAAGGGTAACAATAAAAGAATCAGTAAGCCGAATACAATAGAAAACTGATGTCAACCAAACTATTTCTCTGATAAATGTCAAAGAAATCCAAAATGAAGCCAATATTTACATTTTGGATGTATTTGGGTTGGAATTAATCCTTTGGTTCATAAGGGCATTGACGCCTATGCTCTATGTACAGTTAGAGACATGACACATAATATGTTTACTGATTCCCTAATAGGAGGAATAGTTGCCCCCCTTCCTAATGGTCCTGTTTATTTTGATTGCTATCCAAACTTTTCTGCTTATACTTTTGATGAGAACCTTGGAGATATATTAAAANTAAAAGGGATATATTTATTTCTTTCTATGAATGGAATATTCAAAGAACATTTTCTATTCCAAGAAGTAGCTCCAGAAAGGTCTTAAAGCCAATTACAGCAAGACCAACTTGTTGTTTTGAAGCACACCCATTTCGGAACTCTCGGCTTACTCGCGCTCTGATACCCATTTGTACACACCATTTGTACAAAGCTCATACAGATATCATATATCCAATGCATTTAAACAAATAAGCACATTTAACTCAGAGTAAAACATATCATTACTGCTATAATTAAACAATCCATAGCATTCCATATTAATTCGTATACACAGCGGAAAACATGATAACATTTACAGTAGAGACATGATAAAATGTGATAAAACATAGTTAGACACTTATCTTGTAACAATGGTGGGATCCACCAACCAAATGCAGGCCTTCTACGAACCTCTCAGCCTTAGACCGCACTGCTCATCAGCTCAGCAGTGGGTCACCCCCGAGCTGGGACTAAGCTCCACCCCAAAGCAAGGAATCTAGGCTCAGGCTGAGGTTACAGGGAAAATAGTCAGACACAACCACAAGGACGAAATTCTCTCCCAAGAATCTCCCACGCTCACTTCCCACAGACCCTCATTCCCCACATGCTTGTTCCACCCCAGGAGAATGCACCTTCTCTGTCACTTGGACAGTCCTTCGATTGTCAATCTCCCTTACCTTGGGTTACAGGAACAGACCGGACCGGAAGTCTCCGAGTTCTATGGTAGCTACAGAATTACTTTCGGGAGTTCTCTCCTTCCCCTGCGCACTCTCTCACCTGGAGGGATTCACTCACAGGCCAACAAGACTCACATAGTCCAGTACTACGTAGTCTCACAATCCCACAGGAAAACAGACACAGGATTTCCAAAAACTGGATTCAGCAATCACAGGATGGCTTTACAGTCACGGCTTCGGAACAGGGAATGCTCGCATAGGCTCCCTCAGCTTTCCCGAATAAGCAAGACTCTTCCCCAAAATGAACACAAGCTTCTGGTAGTCTGGGGTTACACGCACATGATTTCTAAGAATCAGACAAAGACATTCCAGTCATAGGGTCTCACTGAGGTTCTCTACAGGAATCGGGTTAGTCATACTGCTCACAGCTCCATACCCGTTCAGATAATCCGGTGGAATGGGAATGGAACCTTCTCACGGCTCACCTTGGTTGTTTTATTCGCATGCACTAGGTTTGACACTTATCACCCATGGAACTGCATGCGTTCCACTAGCACGCGTTCCTCCCACCACTTGGGAAATCGAGCATCCTTTCAAAAGGACTTAGGATAAAAACATATGATGCACATATCTTTTGGAATAATATTAAAATATTATTCCCAAGCTTAAGCCCCCCCTAGGCCTAGCCCCTAGGCTCAACACTTAGCCCCTTTCCCACCTTCCAACCCCTAATTCCTTGCCCACTCTGTGGATGCTCAGTCCCCCTTCATTCATTCATCTTGCTCGGTCTCCACGTGGTGGTGTTTATATTTTATTAAGTGTTCTGCATGATTACATATACAACAACAGTCTCCTGGCCTTCAATACTTAGGCTCCCTCGCCTAACAACACATAAGCCTCCAACTTATGAAAACTTGCCTCACCAGCCTATAAAACATAATTACAATTCCTTTCCCAAACATGGTTTACAACGGGGCTCGGCCTTGGGGACACTGCAATCCCCTTCCCCTTATTTTTTCACTATCCTCAGTGCAACTTACACTTTCTCTGCAAGATTTTCAAAATTTTCAAAAAGATGTGGGTACTCTGCCCGCATAATCTCTTCATCCTCCCATGTCGCGTCCTGAGGACCGTACCAGGTCCACTGGACCTTTACAATCTCTATAGCTCGATTATGGAGCTATTTGTTTTTCCTGTCCAATATGCGCACAGGATGCACTTGCAGGACACCATCTGGTTCCACCTGAATCACAGTCCAATCGATAATATGATTAGCATCAGGTACATATTTCTTAAGAAGTGAAACATGAAACACATTATGTATGGTCATAGATGCAGGTAATGCAAGCATGTATGCAACCGGCCCAATCCTTTCCAGGATCTCAAATGGCCCACAAAATCTTGTTGCCAACTTGGCGCAACTTCCAAGCCTCAAGGAAATCTTGTTAGTTTTCACTTTCAGGAAAACATGATCACCCACTTTGAATTCTCTATGGGTTTTGTTACTATCAGTGTAACTTTTCTGGCTGTCCTGGGCATCTTTTAGATTATGTTTAATTTTTATCATTTGATCTTCCATCTCTTTGAGCAGCTCAGGCCCAACTACTGCTCTATCAGCTAGATTATCCCAGCTCACTGGAGTGTTGCACTTTCTTCCATAGAGCGCTTTGAATGGGCTCATCTTCAATGATGCATGATACCCATTATTGTAGGCGAATTCTACCAAATGCAGGTAGTCTTCCCACCTTGATGGTTTATCCATCACATACATTCTCAGCATGTCTTCTATTACTCCGTTCACTCTCTCTGTCTATCCATCCGACTCGGGATGATATGTTGTACTAAAGTTTAGATTCGTTTTGAATCCTTTGAACAGTCTTTTCCAGAAATTCGAAGTGAATTTCGGGTCTCTATCAGACACAATTGTCTTAGGAATTCCATGCAAGCGTGCAACTTCTTTTAAGAATATATAAGCAACATCTACCGCTCTGTGGGTGGTTTTCAGTGGAATAAAATGGACAACTTTAGTAAGCTTGTCCACTACCACCATGGTTGAATCATGTTGCTTGCTTGTTCTAGGCAATCCTGTGATAAAATCCATTGTTACCACGTAGCATTTCCATTCAGGAATAGGTAAAGGCTGCAACAACCCTGCTGGGTGCCTATGCTCAGCCTTAACCTTTTGGCACTCCATACATCTGGCGATGTCTTCAACGATTTCTTTCTTCAAACCCGGCCAAAAATAATGGCTTTTGACCGCTGCCACAATCTTCTGATATCCAGGATGTCCAGCATAAGCCACGTTATGCATCTCCTTTAGAATTTCCAGCTTCAATTCTTAGACATTGGGTACATACACTCTATTTTTATATAGAATTAAACCATTAGTTCCCAAGGTGTAATTTTTCTTGGTATATGGTCTCTCACGCTGTTGTAGCTTTGCTACAAGATTTTTGTACTGCAAATCAGCATTTGCAGCTTCTAAAATTCTATCTTTCATCTCAGTCTGGTACATGTTGATGGCTGTAGAATGTAATTCATGCACTTTTCTGCTGAGTGCATCAACCACCTTATTTTCTTTTCCTTTGATATGCTTGATATCAAAGTCATATTCGCACAGAAACTCTAGCCATCTGATTTGCCTGGAATTTAAGGTCGGATGATCAAAGAAATACTTCAGACCATTATGGTCTGTTCTCAACTCGAATCTCTTTCCCATGAGGTAACGTCTCCATTTCCTCAAAGCGTGGACAATTGCTGCCAACTCTAAATCATGAGTGGCATAGTTCTTCTCATGTTCCTTTAAATTTCGGGATTCATAACAAACTACAAATCCCTCTTGGCTGAGAACTCCTCCCAACCCCTCCTTGCATGCATCTGTGCACACTACATAATCCTTGTTTGGATCTGCAATCTTCAGGATTGGAGAACTGGTTAGCAGCTGCTTCAATCACTGGAAGTTGCTCTCACATTCTTCAATCCACTGGAACTTCTTTCCCTTCCTTTGCAAGGAAGTGATAGAATGAGCTATCCTTGAGAATCCAACTATAAACTTCCTATAGTAACCTACCAGACCCATAAAATATCTAAATTCTGCCACACTCCTTGGCACTGGCCATTCTCGAATGGCCTGTACCTTTTCAGGATCCACAGCGATCCCTTCTTCAGATATTATATGTCCCAAGTAATGGATCTGCCTTTGGTAAAATGAGCACTTGCTCAGTTTTTCATACAGCTGGTGTTCTCTCAACACCTGCAACACCATTCTCAGGTGTTTTTCATGTTCTTCCTCTGTCTTGGAATACACCAAGATGTCGTCCAAGAAGACTATGACAAACTTGTCCAAATAATTTATGAACACTCCATTCATTAAGCTCATGAAAACAACAGGCGCGTTGGACAATCCAAACGGCACCACTGTGAACTCATAATGACCATACCTTGTTCTAAAGGCATTCTTGTTGATGTCCTCATCCTTTATTCTCACTTGGTGATATCCTGATCGGAGATCTATTTTCGAAAATATTTTTGCATCTTTCAACTGATCAAAAAGATCATCAATCCTTGGCAGNCATGATAAAATGTGATAAAACATAGTTAGACACTTATCTTGTAACAATGGTGGGATCCACCAACCAAATGCAGGTCTTCCACGAACCTCCCAGCCTTAGACCGCACTGCTCATCAGCTCAGTAGTGGGTCACCCCCGAGCTGGGACTAAGCTCCACCCCAAGGCAAGGAATCTAGGCTCAGGCTGAGGTTACAGGGAAAACAGTCACACACAACCACAAGGACGAAATGCTCTCCCAGGAATCTCCCACGCTCACTGCCCACAGACCCTCATTCCCCACATGCTTGTTCCACACTAGGAGAATGCACCTTCTCTGTCACCTGGACAGTCCTTCGGCTGCCAATCTCCCTTACCTTAGGTTACAGGAACAGACCGGACCAGAAGTCTCCGAGCTCTATGGTAGCTACAGGGTTCCTTCCAGGAGTTCTCTCCTTCCCCTGCGCACTCTCTCCTGGAGGGAGTCACTCACAGGCCAACAAGTCTCACGCAGTCCAGTACTACATAGTCTCAACAATACCATGGGAAAACAGACACAGGCTTTCCAAAAACTGGATTCGGCAATCACAGGATGGCTTCACAGTCACGGCTTCAGAACAGGGAATGCTCACATAGGCTCCCTCATCTTTCCCGAATAAGAAAGACTCTTCCCCGAAATCAACACAAGCTTCTCGTAGTCTGGGGTTACACACACGTGATTTCTCAAAATCAGACACAGACATTCCAGTCACAAGGTCTCACCGAGGTTCTCTATAGGAATCGGGTTAGTCATACTGCTCAGAGCTTTGTACCCGTTCAGATAATCCGATGGAATGGGAATGCAACCTTCTCATGGCTCACCCTGGCTTTTTTATTCGCATGCACTAGGGTTGACACTTGTCACCCATGGAACTGCATGCGTTCCACTAGCACGCATTCCTCCCACAACTTGGGAAATCACGCGTCCTTCCAAAACAACTTAAGATAAAAACATATGATGCACATATCTTTTGGAATAATATTAAAATATTATTCCCAAGCTTAAGCCCCCCCTAGGCTTAGCCCCTAGGCTCAACACTTAGCCCCTTTCCCACCTTCCAGCCCCTAATTCCTTGCCCACTCTGTGGATGCTCAGTCCCCCTTCATTCATTCATCATGGTCGGTCTGCACCTGTTGGTGTTTATATTTTATTAAGTGTTCTGCATGATTACATATACAACAGCATGCTCCTGGCCTTCAATACTCAGGCTCCCTGGCCTAACAACACATAAGCCTCTAGCTTATGAAAACTTGGCTTACTAGCCTATAAAACATAATTACAATTCCTTTCCCAAACATGGTTTACAACGGGGCTCAGCCTTGGGGACACTACAATCCCCCTCCCCTTATTTTTGCACTATCCTCAGTGCAACTTACACTTTCTCTGCAAGATTTTCAAAATTTTCAAAAAGATGCGGGTACTCTGGCCGCATAACCTCTTCATGCTCCCATTTCGCGTCCTCAGGACCGTACCAGGTCCACTGGACCTTTACAATCTCTATAGCTCGATTATGGAGCTATTTGTTTTTCCTGTCCAATATGCACACATGATGCACTTGCAGGACACCATCTGGTTCCACTTGAATCACAGTCCAATCGATAATATGATTAGCATCAGGTACATATTTCTTAAGTAGTGAAACATGAAACACATAATGTACGGTCATAGATGCAGGTAATGCAATCATGTATGCAACTGGCCCAATCCTTTCCAGGATCTCAAATGGCCCACAAAATCTTGCTGCCAACTTGGTGCAACTTCCTAGCCTCAAGGAACTCCTATTAGTTTTCACTTTCAGGAAAACATGATCACCCAATTTGAATTCTCTACGGGTTCTGTTACTATCAGCGTAACTTTTCTGCCTGTCCTAGGCAGCTTTTAGATTATGTTTAATTTTTATCATTTGATCTTCCATCTCTTTGAGCATCTCATGCCCAACTACTGCTCTGTCAGCTGGATTATCCCAGCTCACTGGAGTGTTGCACTTTCTTCCATAGAGTGCTTCGAATGGGCTCATCTTCAATGATGCATGATACCCATTATTGTAGGCGAGTTCTACCAAATGCAGGTAGTCTTCCCACCTTGATGGTTTATCCATCACATACATTCTTAGCATGTCTTCTATTACTCCGTTCACTCTCTCTGTTTGTCCATCCGACTCGGGATGATATGTTGTACTAAAGTTCAGATTCGTTCTGAATCCTTTGAACAATCCTTTGAACAATCCTTTCCAGAAATTCGAAGTGAATTTTGGGTCTCTATCAGACACAATTGTCTTAGGAATTCCATGCAAGCGTGCAACTTCTTTTAAGAAGATAGAAGCAACATTTTCCGCTCTGTGGGTGGTTTTCAGTGGAATAAAATGTGCAGCTTTAGTAAGCTTGTCCACTACCACCATGATTGAATCATGTTGCTTTCTTGTTCTAGGAAATCCTGTGATAAAATCCATTGTTACCACGTACCATTTCCATTCAGAAATAGGTAAAGGCTGCAGCAACCCTGCTGGGTGCCTATGCTCAACCTTAACCTTTTGGCACTCCATACATCTGGCGATGTATTCAACGATTTCTTTCTTCAAACCCGGCCAAAAATAATNCATGATAAAATGTGATAAAACATAGTTAGACACTTATCTTGTAACAATGGTGGGATCCACCAACCAAATGCAGGTCTTCCACGAACCTCCCAGCCTTAGACCGCACTGCTCATCAGCTCAGTAGTGGGTCACCCCCGAGCTGGGACTAAGCTCCACCCCAAGGCAAGGAATCTAGGCTCAGGCTGAGGTTACAGGGAAAACAGTCACACACAACCACAAGGACGAAATGCTCTCCCAGGAATCTCCCACGCTCACTGCCCACAGACCCTCATTCCCCACATGCTTGTTCCACACTAGGAGAATGCACCTTCTCTGTCACCTGGACAGTCCTTCGGCTGCCAATCTCCCTTACCTTAGGTTACAGGAACAGACCGGACCAGAAGTCTCCGAGCTCTATGGTAGCTACAGGGTTCCTTCCAGGAGTTCTCTCCTTCCCCTGCGCACTCTCTCCTGGAGGGAGTCACTCACAGGCCAACAAGTCTCACGCAGTCCAGTACTGCATAGTCTCAACAATCCCATGGGAAAACAGACACAGGCTTTCCAAAAACTGGATTCGGCAATCACAGGATGGCTTCACAGTCACGGCTTCAGAACAGGGAATGCTCACATAGGCTCCCTCAGCTTTCCCGAATAAGAAAGACTCTTCCCCGAAATCAACACAAGCTTCTCGTAGTCTGGGGTTACACACACATGATTTCTCAGAATCAGACACAGACATTCCAGTCACAAGGTCTCACCGAGGTTCTCTACAGGAATCGGGTTAGTCATACTGCTCAGAGCTTTGTACCCGTTCAGATAATCCGATGGAATGAGAATGGAACCTTCTCACGGCTCACCCTGGCTTTTTTATTCGCATGCACTAGGGTTGACACTTGTCACCCATGGAACTGCATGCGTTCCACTAGCACGCATTCCTCCCACCACTTGGGAAATCACGCGTCCTTCCAAAACGACTTAAGATAAAAACATATGATGCACATATCTTTTGGAATAATATTAAAATATTATTCCCAAGCTTAAGCCCCCCCTAGGCTTAGCCCCTAGGCTCAACACTTAGCCCCTTTCCCACCTTCCAGCCCCTAATTCCTTGCCCACTCTTTGGATGCTCAGTCCCCCTTCATTCATTCATCGTGGTCGGTCTGCACCTGTTGGTGTTTATATTTTGTTAAGTGTTCTGCATGATTACATATACAACAGCAGGCTTCTGGCCTTCAATACTCAGGCTCCCTGGCCTAACAACACATAAGCCTCCAGCTTATGAAAACTTGGTTCACTAGCCTATAAAACATAATTACAATTCCTTTCCCAAACATGGTTTACAACGGGGCTCGGCCTTGGGGACACTACAATCCCCCTCCCCTTATTTTTGCACTATCCTCAGTGCAACTTACACTTTCTTTGCAAGATTTTCAAAATTTTCAAAAAGATGCGGGTACTCTGGCCGCATAACCTCTTCATGCTCCCATTTCGCATCCTCAGGACCATACCAGGTCCACTGGACCTTTACAATCTCTATAGCTCGATTATGGAGCTATTTGTTTTTCCTGTCCAATATGCACACATGATGCACTTGCAGGACACCATCTGGTTCCACCTGAATCACAGTCCAATCGATAATATGATTAGCATCAGGTACATATTTCTTAAGTAGTGAAACATGAAACACATAATGTACGGTCATACATGCAGGTAATGCAAGCATGTATGCAACCGGCCCAATCCTTTCCAGGATCTCAAATGGCCCACAAAATCTTGCTGCCAACTTGGTGCAACTTCCCAGCCTCAAGGAACTCCTATTAGTTTTCACTTTCAGGAAAACATGATCACCCAATTTGAATTCTCTACGGGTTCTGTTACTATCAGCGTAACTTTTCTACCTGTCCTGGGCAGCTTTTAGATTATGTTTAATTTTTATCATTTGATCTTCCATATCTTTGAGCATCTCATGCCCAACTACTGCTATGTCAGCTAGATTATCCCAGCTCACTGGAGTGTTGCACTTTCTTCCATAGAGTGCTTCGAATGGGCTCATCTTCAATGATGCATGATACCCATTATTGTAGGCGAGTTCTACCAAATGCAGGTAGTCTTCCCACCTTGATGGTTTATCCATCACATACATTCTCAACATGTCTTCTATTACTCCGTTCACTCTCTCTGTTTGTCCATCCGACTCGGGATGATATGTTGTACTAAAGTTCAGATTCCTTCTGAATCCTTTGAACAATCCTTTCCAGAAATTCGAAGTGAATTTTGGGTCTCTATCAGACACAATTGTCTTAGGAATTCCATGCAAGCGTGCAACTTCTTTTAAGAAGATAGAAGCAACATTTTCCGCTCTGTGGGTGGTTTTCAGTGGAATAAAATGTGCAGCTTTAGTAAGCTTGTCCACTACCACCATGATTGAATCATGTTGCTTTCTTGTTCTAGGAAATCCTGTGATAAAATCCATTGTTACCACGTACCATTTCCATTCAGAAATAGGTAAAGGCTGCAGCAACCCTGCTGGGTGCCTATGCTCAACCTTAACCTTTTGGCACTCCATACATCTGGCGATGTATTCAACGATTTCTTTCTTCAAACCCGGCCAAAAATAATNACGAACCTCTCAGCCTTAGACCGCACTGCTCATCAGCTCAGCAGTGGGTCACCCCCGAGCTGGGACTAAGCTCCACCCCAAAGCAAGGAATCTAGGCTCAGGCTGAGGTTACAGGGAAAATAGTCAGACACAACCACAAGGACGAAATTCTCTCCCAAGAATCTCCCACGCTCACTTCCCACAGACCCTCATTCCCCACATGCTTGTTCCACCCCAGGAGAATGCACCTTCTCTGTCACTTGGACAGTCCTTCGATTGTCAATCTCCCTTACCTTGGGTTACAGGAACAGACCGGACCGGAAGTCTCCGAGTTCTATGGTAGCTACAGAATTACTTTCGGGAGTTCTCTCCTTCCCCTGCGCACTCTCTCACCTGGAGGGATTCACTCACAGGCCAACAAGACTCACATAGTCCAGTACTACGTAGTCTCACAATCCCACAGGAAAACAGACACAGGATTTCCAAAAACTGGATTCAGCAATCACAGGATGGCTTTACAGTCACGGCTTCGGAACAGGGAATGCTCGCATAGGCTCCCTCAGCTTTCCCGAATAAGCAAGACTCTTCCCCAAAATGAACACAAGCTTCTGGTAGTCTGGGGTTACACGCACATGATTTCTAAGAATCAGACAAAGACATTCCAGTCATAGGGTCTCACTGAGGTTCTCTACAGGAATCGGGTTAGTCATACTGCTCACAGCTCCATACCCGTTCAGATAATCCGGTGGAATGGGAATGGAACCTTCTCACGGCTCACCTTGGTTGTTTTATTCGCATGCACTAGGTTTGACACTTATCACCCATGGAACTGCATGCGTTCCACTAGCACGCGTTCCTCCCACCACTTGGGAAATCGAGCATCCTTTCAAAAGGACTTAGGATAAAAACATATGATGCACATATCTTTTGGAATAATATTAAAATATTATTCCCAAGCTTAAGCCCCCCCTAGGCCTAGCCCCTAGGCTCAACACTTAGCCCCTTTCCCACCTTCCAACCCCTAATTCCTTGCCCACTCTGTGGATGCTCAGTCCCCCTTCATTCATTCATCTTGCTCGGTCTCCACGTGGTGGTGTTTATATTTTATTAAGTGTTCTGCATGATTACATATACAACAACAGTCTCCTGGCCTTCAATACTTAGGCTCCCTCGCCTAACAACACATAAGCCTCCAACTTATGAAAACTTGCCTCACCAGCCTATAAAACATAATTACAATTCCTTTCCCAAACATGGTTTACAACGGGGCTCGGCCTTGGGGACACTGCAATCCCCTTCCCCTTATTTTTTCACTATCCTCAGTGCAACTTACACTTTCTCTGCAAGATTTTCAAAATTTTCAAAAAGATGTGGGTACTCTGCCCGCATAATCTCTTCATCCTCCCATGTCGCGTCCTGAGGACCGTACCAGGTCCACTGGACCTTTACAATCTCTATAGCTCGATTATGGAGCTATTTGTTTTTCCTGTCCAATATGCGCACAGGATGCACTTGCAGGACACCATCTGGTTCCACCTGAATCACAGTCCAATCGATAATATGATTAGCATCAGGTACATATTTCTTAAGAAGTGAAACATGAAACACATTATGTATGGTCATAGATGCAGGTAATGCAAGCATGTATGCAACCGGCCCAATCCTTTCCAGGATCTCAAATGGCCCACAAAATCTTGTTGCCAACTTGGCGCAACTTCCAAGCCTCAAGGAAATCTTGTTAGTTTTCACTTTCAGGAAAACATGATCACCCACTTTGAATTCTCTATGGGTTTTGTTACTATCAGTGTAACTTTTCTGGCTGTCCTGGGCATCTTTTAGATTATGTTTAATTTTTATCATTTGATCTTCCATCTCTTTGAGCAGCTCAGGCCCAACTACTGCTCTATCAGCTAGATTATCCCAGCTCACTCGAGTGTTGCACTTTCTTCCATAGAGCGCTTTGAATGGGCTCATCTTCAATGATGCATGATACCCATTATTGTAGGCGAATTCTACCAAATGCAGGTAGTCTTCCCACCTTGATGGTTTATCCATCACATACATTCTCAGCATGTCTTCTATTACTCCGTTCACTCTCTCTGTCTATCCATCCGACTCGGGATGATATGTTGTACTAAAGTTTAGATTCGTTTTGAATCCTTTGAACAGTCTTTTCCAGAAATTCGAAGTGAATTTCGGGTCTCTATCAGACACAATTGTCTTAGGAATTCCATGCAAGCGTGCAACTTCTTTTAAGAATATATAAGCAACATCTACCGCTCTGTGGGTGGTTTTCAGTGGAATAAAATGGACAACTTTAGTAAGCTTGTCCACTACCACCATGGTTGAATCATGTTGCTTGCTTGTTCTAGGCAATCCTGTGATAAAATCCATTGTTACCACGTAGCATTTCCATTCAGGAATAGGTAAAGGCTGCAACAACCCTGCTGGGTGCCTATGCTCAGCCTTAACCTTTTGGCACTCCATACATCTGGCGATGTCTTCAACGATTTCTTTCTTCAAACCCGGCCAAAAATAATGGCTTTTGACCGCTGCCACAATCTTCTGATATCCAGGATGTCCAGCATAAGCCACGTTATGCATCTCCTTTAGAATTTCCAGCTTCAATTCTTAGACATTGGGTACATACACTCTATTTTTATATAGAATTAAACCATTAGTTCCCAAGGTGTAATTTTTCTTGGTATATGGTCTCTCACGCTGTTGTAGCTTTGCTACAAGATTTTTGTACTGCAAATCAGCATTTGCAGCTTCTAAAATTCTATCTTTCATCTCAGTCTGGTACATGTTGATGGCTGTAGAATGTAATTCATGCACTTTTCTGCTGAGTGCATCAACCACCTTATTTTCTTTTCCTTTGATATGCTTGATATCAAAGTCATATTCGCACAGAAACTCTAGCCATCTGATTTGCCTGGAATTTAAGGTCGGATGATCAAAGAAATACTTCAGACCATTATGGTCTGTTCTCAACTCGAATCTCTTTCCCATGAGGTAACGTCTCCATTTCCTCAAAGCGTGGACAATTGCTGCCAACTCTAAATCATGAGTGGCATAGTTCTTCTCATGTTCCTTTAAATTTCGGGATTCATAACAAACTACAAATCCCTCTTGGCTGAGAACTCCTCCCAACCCCTCCTTGCATGCATCTGTGCACACTACATAATCCTTGTTTGGATCTGCAATCTTCAGGATTGGAGAACTGGTTAGCAGCTGCTTCAATCACTGGAAGTTGCTCTCACATTCTTCAATCCACTGGAACTTCTTTCCCTTCCTTTGCAAGGAAGTGATAGAATGAGCTATCCTTGAGAATCCAACTATAAACTTCCTATAGTAACCTACCAGACCCATAAAATATCTAAATTCTGCCACACTCCTTGGCACTGGCCATTCTCGAATGGCCTGTACCTTTTCAGGATCCACAGCGATCCCTTCTTCAGATATTATATGTCCCAAGTAATGGATCTGCCTTTGGTAAAATGAGCACTTGCTCAGTTTTTCATACAGCTGGTGTTCTCTCAACACCTGCAACACCATTCTCAGGTGTTTTTCATGTTCTTCCTCTGTCTTGGAATACACCAAGATGTCGTCCAAGAAGACTATGACAAACTTGTCCAAATAATTTATGAACACTCCATTCATTAAGCTCATGAAAACAACAGGCGCGTTGGACAATCCAAACGGCACCACTGTGAACTCATAATGACCATACCTTGTTCTAAAGGCATTCTTGTTGATGTCCTCATCCTTTATTCTCACTTGGTGATATCCTGATCGGAGATCTATTTTCGAAAATATTTTTGCATCTTTCAACTGATCAAAAAGATCATCAATCCTTGGCAGAGGATATTTGTTCTTGACAGTGACCTTATTCAACTGTTGAAAATCAATGTACAGCTTCAACGTACCATCTTTCTTCTTCACAAATAGGACCAGGGATCCCCAAGGTGACACACTGGGGTGAATGTAACCTTTCTTCAGTAGCTCTTTGAGCTGTAATTGCAACTTTTTCAGCTCTGGTGTACTCATTCTATAAGGAGCTTTCGAAACTGGAGTTGTTCCAGGCATCAAATTTATAGAAAAAAACAATGTCCCTCCTCGGAGGTAGTCCAGGTATATCCTAAAATACATCCTTGAACTCCTTGAGTACTTCATGGTCTTCCATATTGGATACTACATCTCGGGATGCTTCTTNAAAGGCTGCAGCAACCCTGCTGGGTGCCTATGCTCAACCTTAACCTTTTGGCACTCCATACATCTGGCGATGTATTCAACGATTTCTTTCTTCAAACCCGGCCAAAAATAATGGCTTTTGACCACTGCCACAGTCTTCTGATATCCAGGATGTCCAGCATAAGCCACGTTATGCATCTCCTTTAGAATTGCCAGCTTCAATTCTTAGACATTCGGTACATACACTCTATTTTTATACAGAAGTAAACCATTAGTTCCCAAGGTGTAACTTTTCTTGGTCTATGGTCTCACGTTGTTGTAGCTTTGCTACAAGATTTTTTTACTGCAAATCATCATTTGCAGCTTCTACAATTCTGTCTTTCATCTCAGTCCGGTACATGATGATGGTTGTAGAATGTAATACGTGCACTTTTCTGTTGAGTGCATCAACCACCTTATTTACTTTTTCTTTGATATGCTTGATATCAAAGTCATATTTGCACAGAAACTCCAAGCATCTGATTTGTCTGGCATTTAAGGTCGGCTGATCAAAGAAATACTTCAGACCGTTATGGTCTATTCTCAACTCGAATCTCTTTCCCATGAGGTAATGTCTCCATTTCCTCAAAGCGTGGACGATTGCTGCCAACTCTAAATCGTGAGTGGCATAGTTCTTCTCATGTTCCTTTAACTTTCAGGATTCATAACAAACTACAAATCCCTCTTGGCTGAGAACTCTTCCCAGCCCCTCCTTGCATGCATCTGTGCACACTACGTAATCCTTGTTTAGATCTGCAATCTTTAGGATTGGAGCACTGGTTAGCAGCTACTTCAATCGCTGGAAGCTTCTCTCACATTCTTCAGTCCACTGGAACTTCTTTCCCTTCCTTTGCAAGGAAATGATAGAATGAGCTATCCTTGAGAATCCAACTATAAACTTCCTATAGTAACCTACCAGACCCATAAAATATCTAAATTCTTCCACACTCCTTGG
>JZKD02S0435659.1:34989-52349 GCA_000966675.3 Picea glauca
ACTGAAGTGTGAACTGAAAGAGAATATTCTCCAGGTGGAATATTCTCTCCTAAAATATAGGAGATTGGATAATGACTAATTATGACTAATAAACAAATAAAAACATTAGGAAAAAGAAATCCTAGGTGTGTGTGAAGTAACTCCAACACTCCCCCTGAACATCACTATGGTGAAAATAAAGATTGGGTCCTGACAACGAGGCCATGTTAGGTACCCAAGTACAAAAGATACACTGAAAATAAAGTGAGGAAAGAGGGAAAACCTCATGGGAAAAACCATCCATCAAGGTACAATGTATGTAAAAAGAAGAACTACAGTTGCTAGGCAAATGTGTCCTTCACTCCAAGACGACCTCACAAAGAATGGAATTTCTGCTTAGTGAAGGTCTTGGTGAAAATGTCTGCCATCTGTTCTGCTGAAGGATAGAACTGTAAGTCGATGATCCCCTCGTGTACTAAGTCCTGGATGTAGTGCATGTGGATATCGATGTGCTTCATCCGCTACCTCTGAACTGGATCTCTGCAGAACTTCAGAGTGCTCTGGTTGTCACACCAGATGACGATCGACTGATGAAACTGAATGCCCAACTCAGTGAGAAAATTTTGTAGCCACATAGCCTGAATGGTTATGTTAACTACCCCTTTGTACTCTACCTCGACTGAAGATAGAGAAATAGCAGCTTGCTTCTTTCTTGACCAATAGATAGGCCCGGAACCAAGACTGAGTGAGTAACCAAATGTGGACTTGCGATCAATTTTATCTCCAACCTAGTCAGAATCAGTAAACCCAATGAGATCTAATGTAGAGTCTGCTGCATAATGAATCCCAAAGGTGATGGTGCCCTGTATGTATCAAAGGATACACTTTACAGCTTTCCAATATAGTTCATGTGGCTCCTGCATGAACCTGGAAACTCCACTGGTTGATAGCACATTGTACAGACAGCTAGTGGGGAGCTTGTTGTATCTCACACACTCCAGACCAGACCTCTCATATGCAGTTGGTGCACTTTCCAATGTAGCTCATGTGGCTCCTGCATGAACTTGGAAACTGCACCAACTGCATATGAGAGGTCTGGTCTGGAGTGTGTGAGATACAACAAGCTCCCCACTAGCTATCTGTACAATGTGCTGTCAACCAGTGGAGTCTCCCCATCATCCTTAAGTTTGACTCCTGATAGGAAAGGAGTCGGAGCAGACTTGCAGTCTGTCATGTGAAATCTCTCAAGGAGATCTCGTGCATACTTGGCCTAAGATAGTTTGATTCCTGATGCATCCTGACTGATCTCAAGTCCAAGAAAGAAGTGTAGTGGACCCATGTCCGTCATCAAAAACTTGTCATGAAGAATCCTCTTGACTGCAACAATCGCTGAAGTCGAGCAACCAATGATCAACAAATCATTGACATATAGAACTAAAAGTAGAAGTGAATCAACCGTCCTGAGCATGTATACATTCGGGTCTTATTTACAATGTACAAAGTTCCGTGACAACAGGTAGGAATCCATCTTGGCATACCATGCCCTCAGAGCCTGCTTGAGGCCATAAAGTGACTTATTCAGTTGACAGACCAAAGATGAGTCCTGCATAAATCCATGGGGTTGCTCCATGTAGATCTCCTCAGAGAGATCACCGTGAGGAAATGCATTCTTCACGTCCATCTGATGGACTTCCCATCCCTTGGATGTTGCAACGGCAAGGGCCAATCGAATGGAATCCATCTTCGCTACTGGAGCGAAGGTCTCATCATAGTCAATACCATGAACCTGTTGAAAGCCTTTGGCGACAAGCCTAGCTTTGTATCTGCTGATCTGTCCATTCGCTGCGCTCTTGGTCCTGTAGACCCATCTGCATCTGACAAGTTTCCTCCCAGAAGGAAGGGGAACCAAATCCCAAGTCTGGTTCTCGAGGAGGGAGTTGTACTCCTCTTGCATGGTAGATTCCCAAAAGGGATTTCCAACAGCCTCGCCATAAGACTGTGGATATGAAGACTGAACCAAGAAAATATGCCTAGAAGGAAATGGTTCAGTGGCAGTGAGTGCAGTAGGAGGATCCTCGAAATCAGATCGATTCCTCCTAGTATCGGTTGGATCACCAACGAGATCCCCTGCATCCTGAAGAGTAGTCTATGCCCACTTGGGCCTCTGCTCTGGCTCTGCGATTGCATCTGGATGCTCTTACTCTGCATCTGGTTGTACTGACTCTGAATCTGAATCATCTGAGTCCTCTGAATCAGAACTCTCATCTGAAGAAGAGTCATCATGTGCATTCTCATCATCCCGGACAGGTGGAAGAGTGAAGGTGTCTACATGCGACTGTTGAGGTACATGCAAGATACTTTCCTCGAATTGGACACTACGCTCAATGATGAGTCATTCTGAGGAAAGATCAATAAGTTGATATCCCTTCACATCATCGGGGTATCCAACAAAAATGCACTCAGTGCTCTGTGGATCAAGTGCCTTCCTCTTTTTAGAGGGAATCTGGGCCCATGCACGTGAACCAAAAATGCGAAAGTGGGCCACTTCCGGTTTGAGGCCACTCCAAGCCTCGTAGGGGGTCTTATCCTTGACAGATCTATGAGGAGATATTTTTTGGATGTATGTTACACAGTTAAGTGCTTCGGCCCATAGTCTCTGTGGTAGTGACTTTGCATGCAACATGCAAGATGCCATATCCTTTAGATATCGGTTTTTCCGCTCAGCAACTCTATTTTGCTGCGGAGTGTAGGGAACTGTATGCTGCAACTGAATCCCCGTCTCATGGAAAAGATTATGAATCTCATGATTCACATACTCTCCCCCGTTATCAGTTCGTAGGACTTTGATCTTCTTTCTAGACTGTGTCTCAACCAAAGCTTTGAAATCTTTGAGGTGTTGAAAGACCTCAGATTTTTGCATAAGAAAGTAGATCCAAGTAAAACATGAGAAATCATCAACAAAAATGAGAACAAACCTCGCTTTGTTGATCGATGGATGCAGAAAAAGACCCATGAGGTCACTGTGGATTAGATCTAAAGGTGCGGAAGCTCACTGAGACTTTCCTTTGTCGAATTTCTCTTGAGGGTGTTTCTCGAGAACACATCCCTCACATACTCCCTTGGAGAAATGGATGTCTGGTAGACCATCAACTAATCTTTGCTTGCTAAGCTGTTGCATGTATCTAAAATTCAAATGTCCAAACATTTCGTGCCATATCCTACTACTTTCATCAGCATGAGTAAGCAACAAAGTAGAATCAGGTCAATGAATTCAGAAAATGTATACAATCTAGACTGATGATTTACCTCACCGGTAGCAACCCTGGAGTTGGTTTGCATGTCGTATATGTCCATGGAATTTGGTGTGAATACGAATTTCTTTCTGGTGCCAGAATTCTTCATCTGATACACGAAGAGAAGGTTGACAGAAAGCTTGGGAACATGCAGGATGTTCTCGAATCTTCCGTTGGTGAGTTCAATCCTTCCTTTGCCGGTGAATTCAATAGAAGAGTTTTCCCCCATCAGAATAGGAGGACCTTTTCATGTATCCAAATAAGAATAGACTTCTTCTGAGGCAGCCATGTGATGTGATTCTCCTGAATCTACAATCCAAGCAACGGGAGAGGAGTTGATTGCAATCAAGGCATGGCTAGAATTGCCTTTATTGGAATTCAGATCTTCTGGCTTCTTCTTCTTTGCACCCTCGGGGATGCGATCTCCAAGGTTGTTTTGTTGAAGTATCTGAGACATCAGATCTATTTGTTTTTGCATGCATGCGGATTCCGAATGGAATCCTTTGTGACAGTACGTGCATTTCTCTCCTTTTCTTCCCTTTTTTCCTTTGGATCCGGAGGCATCGGTGAAGGGTTTTGTGTACCCTTCCTTCTTCGTATGTGCATGAGTCTTCTACTTATCTTTATCTTTAGATTTCTGATATTTTTGGCTGTCATAATGCACAGTGAGTGCATGCGCCCTTGGGCCTTTGATTGCGCCCATGTTGATGAGCTTGGTTTGCTCTTGTGTCAGGGATTCGATAAAGTCCTCAAGAAAATGCATCTTCCAGGTGGCTCTAGAGGCGAATCTGACAGTATGGAATGTAGATACAAATACTGAGAATTCAGGACCAAGCTTGGAGAGAATGGTGAGAACCATTTGTTTCTCCTCCTTCGATTTATCAACCCCGCAAGCTTTGAGTTGCGACAGTAAATCCTTGAATTTTGTAAAGAAATATTGGATATTCTCGAAGCTTTTTGAATCCAATGTGAGCAACTCCACCTCCAACATGTGTCCCCTCATCTCATCCTGTTTTCCAAAGATCCCTTCCAATATGGTCCAATCTTCATTGGGAGTCTTACAGGAAGATATATGAAAAAGGAGATTGGGAGAAATAAGACTACAAATTGTTCTGAGTGCCTCATCCATGCGATTTAAGTACTTGGATTTTTCTATGGCTGATGTCGGCTTTGTATTCGTATTCATGGTTAACCTATACAACTTTCTAGATCGGAGATGTATGGCTATTTTCTCCTTCCATGCAAAATAGTTGTAAGGTGTAAGAATTAATTCTTTTTGGAATTCCATCTTTCGTTGTCTTCGATCTTTTGTACTTGCATAACATTTTGGTGTAGCTTTTTCTTAGCAGTACGTCGGCTCTGATACCATGTAAATGTGTTGAACCTGCACATAATAGATCTAGCTAAACAATGATACACACATTTGCAGAGATAATTGGAAAAAGAAGAACAAGGAGAGAAAAAATGGAAAGAATTCTCATTAACCGTTGTGAATAATGAATAATTTACACATGATATACTCTGTATATCTCAATGAGTTCGACTTGAGGTGAACCAAGTCACCATAGTGGTGGTCTAGAGTGATTTGGACACACACCACCAGTTACGGGAGTGAACTGCCACCTATTCTAGTCTCTCGGGAAGTTACGGGAGTGAACTGCCACCTAGTTGAGTTAACTAGTCAACTAGTCTTCAGTTAACTGACTGAACAGAAAGTAGTGAGGAGTTAACTCAAGGAATCAAGGCTAATGTGCCACTCTGGTGATGATACCAAGGCAAGGTCTAATTAGCATGGTGATGATCCCAATGCAACATCTAAACTCAACTCAACTAGTCAAACTGAAGTGTGAACTGAAAGAGAATATTCTCCATGTGGAATATTCTCTCCTAAAATGTAGGAGACTGGATAATGACTAATTATGACTAATAAACAAATAAAAACATTAGGAAAAAGAAATCCTAGGTGTGTGTGAAGTAACTCCAACACCTTAGTGGCTTACATCCCCTCTATAGGAGGAATGGACACATGTATGGTTGAATGGTGAAAGCAAGGAAAATGAGACACATTCACTCTCTCTCACCCTTTACCCTGAACACTTGTTTGTCATTCTATGCATATCCATGCATTATGCTATATGAGCAGGTGTTTTCTAGATTTGTTTCCCACACGAACCAAACACAATGCAAACAAAAAGGATAACCAATTGCAATGGTGTATTCTTCCCATCACTCACAGTTGAAACTGATGTTCATTATTGCTTATCATTGTTCATTGCATTGTGCTAGCTTTGCATGGTTCGGATCATGGTTATTATATCATTCTCCATTGGCATTGGAAATCCTTCTTCATGACTTGATACTGCAATGTAGCTCTTGCACTTATAGTTCCTTGCTAGTTTTTGACTTAGTGAAAGAAGCAAAAGAAAAGGTGGTAGTACCTCACCCATGTACAAATATATTCCCCATCTCTGAGTATGCAATAGTAGTTTCATTGGTTGACTTTGTTGTGTTTTCATGATTGTTGTCATCTAAGGAATATATGTTTTACTATTCCTACCTCCCTTTGAGAGCCATCCAATTTTGCAAATGCAGGATGGAAAACTAACTGCAATGCTTGGAGGGTTCATCTCCATAATTTTGCATGATGCTCAAGTTGAAAAAAATAAAGTAAAGATGAGGGTGCTCATTTGATTAGTTCCATAATGTATGGCCATTCAATTAGTTCGATAATCAACCTCGCCTCAAGGAAATGATGGTGATGGAAGGTGTGTAAAGTGCCTGCCCTTTTCATTTCATTTCAATGACCATCTTTTAATTACTAAGCCAATAAAATCTTTTATTTTAAGCCTTCCTTGTACCTTATTCATTCTATCAAAGGCACCAAATTCACACTACCAACTATGATCTTTCTCACACTTTACACCCACAAGTTTGAGATTTTCCACCATTCATATTACTGTGATGTAGTATTATTAACATATGCTATTTACACGAATTGGGAGAAGCTATTCACATCTTATATTATTGATTTCATACAATAATATAATTTTTTTTACTATATATATATAAAGTTGATATAAATTTATTTTAATTAACGTGGATATTGAAATATTTTTTAATTAATATTTTATTTAAATGGCATATGTCAATTGCATGTTGAACATGGAGGGAATTACACATCTCCCTCACATCGAGCAGTAGAAAGAACCTTTCAATGCAATGATTGTAAACATCATCTAGAAACATTAGCCCTTGGTTGTGCAAATGGATTACTAGATCAATAGAAAGAGTTGGATCTCCCACCCCAACCATGTATCTAAATTGTGAACAACTTTTCCATCCCCAATCTCCTAGGATAACAAACGATTTTTAAGGAGTTTACCAACACTTTCCAAAAAAGGAACAACCAGAAGAAGCTTTGTCTTGTATTCATATTTGAACCCACATTCCCATCGATCGTGGGGATATGTATTGATATAAGGGTTGGAATTGCTTGGATATATATTTACAAGGATATGTTTAGTGATTCTAAATGTCAATGATCACTCGAGGAACATTTTTATTTTATGGGAATTTAAAGAAAATAATTATGGAAATTAATTAATTGATGATAAAAGATATTGGGCCCTTTCTTTTAATCTTTATGAATAAATATGTCATGAACATCCGTAGTATCATGTATATGAAGTTAATCTATTTTACTATAGGAGAAAGTGTTTTTCTTTATCCATCTTAAATTACATATTCTTCCCTCACTATGTTTTGGGTCTAATCTAGCATCCTAGCAATTTTAATTTTCTTTTTAAAGCTCTGCACATAAAAGTTAATTTTGATATTCTAACTTGGGGTGTATAATCTTTTTATTGTACACATCAAAATTTTCTTATTTTCTATGTCCTCATAATGTTATGGGTCAAATAGAGAAAGAAGCATAAAAAATACCTAATTCAATAATGCCACTCATAAATCAAGTGAAAGAGTGAATGCATAAGAATCCTTTTTTCGGGGGTAACTTCCTATTACAAGATAACAAATGCACACGATAAGATGATCCTTCAAATTAATATCCTTGATGTATATAGGACACATAGAGGGATAGAAAGAAATAATAAAGAAACTTAACTATAATTTATGTAATGATAATGAATGAGGTTTATGGTTAATGGCTTAACATGTCCCTTCCCTTAAAACAAGCTTTTCCACCTAATCCAACTAGTCATCCATATTTTCCATTGACTCATAAATGGTCCTACACCTTGGTAGTTCTATAGCAGTTTTGCAAGTCTTGAATCTTTGCCACAGTTTTTGGGTAGTTCCCATGCATTTTTTTCAATTGACATGGCCTAGGAATATACAATTACCAAGTCAGACAAACACATTGAGCTCATATTTGTAATGGTCCAAGAAACATAACAAAAAAAATTCATATGTGAAAGTTTAATCCTCAAGAAGTTGATGTGCTAACTAGGCTCCTTGGGACCCACATTCCTTATGTTGCTTCATCCCCGAGGGTTAGGGTTTTGAATCTTATGGTTTTGCACATTATGTTAAAAAGTAGTTCCAACCTCTTTTAATGGTTTTTTTGGAATGAGTGTAGCAAACACATCTCTTTTCATATATAAACTATGACCATTTTAGCTACTTTGTATTACTTTTCATATTGCAATGTTTTCACTATCTCATTTATTAATAGAGTTTAGGTTTCACTATGTGATCCGTAAACTGTCGTAGATATTTCACTGGAACAATTCATCACAACATATATGATAAATAAAACTGAAATCTACACTATAGGATAAATAAAGCAGATGCATGGATGAGTTTGTTTGTTCAGAGTTTGGATGGGGAGGTAAGGAAGTGGTTCTGTGGCTTGACCCCTTCTTCTATTACAGGTATTGATGCATTAGATGAAGATGTTCTAAAACAATGGGGGGATATGAGAGACTATTTGCATTTCATAACCGAGTTTGGGGCTTTAAGAAGGGATAGTGGGGAGTTTGTATCAGATTTCACAAAGAGGTTCAACAAAATGTACAACAAGATCCCCAATGAGATCAAGTCAACTGAAGCCTCAACCAAGATCACATTTGCAAATGCCTTTGATGCAACATTATCTCTTCTGTTAAGGGAGAGAAGATCCACCGCCTTGTTGTCCATGCAAGAGGCAAGTATTGAAGTTGAATCCAATATCCTAGCATCTGAGAAACTAAAGAATATATATGATAGAGATAAAAATAAACAAAGGGAAGATTTTCCTTCCTCTTCCAACCCAACAGAATCTGATCCAAATTTGGAGGAGATGACCAAAACTTTAAAGGATTTACCATCAAAGATAGCCAAGATAAAATAGGAAACTAAACAACCAAATAGGAAATATCAGGATGTTGGAAACATAAATACAAACTAATTTAGAAGGCCAAATAATATTCCCCAAGTCATGTAGAGAGAGAGGAGAAATGTTGAGGATCAAAGGGTTGTACCTCCTTTCCAGAACAATGAAATTGAAGAAATGGATGTGGAGAGTGATGTTGTTTTACTTTTCAATGAAACTGATCTTTATTGCAATCACCTAACACAACAAGATTATGAAATATCACAATTTTCAATCTATTTCGAGGAAGAGGTGAAGGAGGATGGAATTTTTTAGAGTCATCCCCAAAAGAAAAATGATTTGAGGCCTAGGCCAGGGGATTCCAAAGTAGGTTCACCTGCTCAAAATAAAAAATCATATTTTCCTCCCAAACAAGGCCCAAGCAAAGGCACGACAAACAAAGTTGATCAACCCCTCCCATCTAAGCCTGCTTCCCCTGAAGTAAAATAAGTTGATAGGCATCCCATCCCTTTCAAAATTGAGCATGAGTTCATCAAAATAAATATCCTTGTACCTTTAACAAAATTGCTGAAAAATGAGTCATTCAAGAACTCCACTATGAAGGTATTAAAGCCACCTATTGTTTCCATGACCTCTGTTGTGATTAGTTTACAAGATGAGAACCCTACCATTACTATGAGATCACACATTGAAGATGGTTTTGATGCTTCCCCACCCTTTTATATATCCTTGAATGTCCATGAAAAAATCTTGCACAATTGTTTGATGGATTCAGGGGCCTCCCATAATGTCATGGCCAAAGTTGTAATGGAGGAGATGGGGATGGAAATCACTAAGCCCTACCAAGATATTTACTCATTTGATTAAAAAAAGGTAAAATGCTAGGGGATGATTAAATATATGGTGGTTTCTTTGTCTCGACTACCTATGAAAAGTGTAGTAATGAATATTGTGGTCGCTGACATTCCCCCCAAGTTTGGTATGTTTTTGTCCAAGACATGGGACAAGAAAGTTGGAGGATCCCTTTAGATGGATCTCACATATGCAACCATTCTTGTCTTTGGAGGGGAACACATGAGATTATACAAAGAGTTCATACTGACATATATTGTCAATGATCATCAAAATCCAAGCAACCATCTGATTTATTCCGTTGAAGATGAAATTGAGTCATCTATTTTTCATATAAACGATGCACCCGAAATATTAGTCAGCAAATACGAAAATCATCCACTGACAGATCATGGGAATGAGGTATGGAAGATGTATTTTGATGGCTCATATTCAAAGGAGGTATTTGGGGCTAGTGTAGTCCTCATTTCTCCTTCAAAGGAGGTGATTACATTCTCATATAAGTTGGAATTCGAGACAACTAACAACATAGAAGAATATGAGGCTTTGGTGCTCGGATTAAGGGCTGTTAAATACTTGGCTATTGACAGATTAACATTCTTCGGTGATTCTAAGATGATTTCCAAACAAGTCAAAGACATTTATCAGGCCAAGAAACAAAGGCTAAAATAGTATAGAAACAAGGTATGGGACTTGATGGACAACTTGTTTTTGGCATTTAATATTTCCTTTATTCCTAGATAGGCTAATCAAATGGAAGATTCTTTATCCTTGGCTGCCAACACTTTTAAACCTCCCATAGGTTTGAAACTCAAGTATGAAGTGGAGGTTAGACATAGGACAACCATACCAGATAATGTCAGGCATTGGCAGGTCTTTGGTGATGACTTGGAGCTCAAAATATTCCTTCAAACCATCGGAGAATTCTCAAATATCTCCATTGATCAGGAAAATGAGGGAGATGGAACAAAAAATCAACAAGCTTCTCATTTTTTGAACAAGGTGGTTGACCACAACATTTTGGAACCTAAGACAAACCATATCCCAAGAGGTTTGGTGCCACTGGAGAGGTTGTTTGACAACAATGATGTCTCCAAGAAATCTGCCATGAAAAATCAGGAACACGAAGTAGTGGAATGGAACATTGGGACAACTGTAAATCCCAAAGTAGTCAAAATATCCAAGGCACTACCAGAGGAACAAAGAAGTAGGTATGTCATCCTCAAGAAATAATTTTCTGATATTTTTGCATGGTCTTATGAGGACTTGAAGACCTTTGATAACTGATATTATTCAATACAAGATACCCCTAAAGGCAAGCTCAAAGAATTTCATACAAAAAATTAGGCAATTCAATCCCTTGCTATTGTCTATCATTGAGAAAGAATTGAAACATATTCTTGATTCCAAAATCATTGTGCCCTGAGGTATTCAGATTGGGTGGCTAACCTGGTGCTTGTTAGAAATAAAAGTGGAGAGATACGCTTGTGTGTTGACTTCAGAAACTTGAACAAATTCTCTCTAAAAGAAAACTATCCTTTGCCCAAGATGGACCATATTTTTCAAAGGGTAGTGGGTTCCAACATAATATCCATGCTGGATGGATATTTAGGTTATAACCAAATAATAGTTCTTGAAGAAGACATAGAGAAAACAACCTTCACCACCCCATGGGGCACATTCATGTATGACAAAATTCCCTTCGGTCTAATGAATGCAAGGGGCCACCTTCCAGAGGACCATGGACATTGAATTCGTAGGTGAAAAGGACAAGTTCATGGTAATATACTTGGATGACATCAACATATTCTATAAATATGATGATGATCATCTACAACACTTTCAACAATTTTTTCAAAAATGCAGAAGGTATGGAATCTCCTTGAATCCCCAAAAGTCCCATTTTTCTATGTTATAAGGTAGACTCCTAGGCAACATTATATCAATAGGGGGAATCAAAATAGACCAACAGAGGGTTGATGCTATCCAAAAAATTGACATCCCTAGTAATAAGAAGGTTATTCAATCTTTCATAGGAAAGATAAATTTTTTGAGGCGCTTTGTGCCAAATTTTGCTGAAATCATAAAATCTATTACTAATATGTTGAAGAAGGATGTTGATATCAAGTGGTCACAAGAGGCCAAACCGTCCTTTCAGAATATCAAGCAGGATTTGGTTGAAGACCCCGTGTTGGTTAGTCCAGACTATTCCAAGGAATTCCTCATTTTCTCCTTTTCCTTTGAGGAAACTATTGTTGTAGTGTTGCTACAGAAGAATGAAGAAGGGAATGAACAACCTATATCCTTCTTCAGTAAAGTGCTCTGAGATGTTGAACTAAAATATGATATATTGGATAAGAAGGATTATGCATTGGTCAAGGCTTTGAAGGCCTTCAACGTGTATGTTCTGTAGTCCAAAATTATAGCCTATGTTCCTAGCAGCAGTGTGAAGGAAATTCTGGTGCAACCCAATAGTGAAGGGAAGAAGGGAAAGTGGATTGTCAAATTGTTAGAATATGACTTGCACATCAATCCCACCAAGTCGATTAAAGGGAAGGGCCTTGCAAAGTTATTATCAGACTCAAAATATAAAGCACTGGAGCTACACCATACTTTCAACCAATCAAATGCCTCCATGATGCAGGTTGCAAAGAACAACACACATGTATTTGATAATTACTCTTTCCCCCTTGGTATAAGGATGTTGTGTAATTTTTGCAACACCTAGAAGCTCCACTTGAAATGGAAAAATCAAAGGTTAGGTCTCTTAAATTGAAATCTGTAAAATTATGCATTATAAACCAGAATATGTATTGGAGAGATCTTGCTGGAATTTTGCTGAAATGTTTGGACGAGGATGAGTCTAAATAGTTTATAACAGGCATTCACAAAGGGGTGTGTGGAGGAAATCAACATTGGAAGGATACAACCCTTAATATCCCGAGGACATGATACTACTGGCCCACCATCTTCACTGATGTGTTTTCCACAGTCAAGGCTTGTGAAGAATTCCAAAAGTTTGTTGGGAAGCATGAATTGCTTTCATTGCCCCTAAAGCCAATTACTGATAGTGTTTCTTTTCAACAATGGGGACTAGACTTTGTTGGAGAGATAAATCCACCCTCTAGTGGAAAACATAAGTGGATCCGCACCACCACTGAATACTTCACTATGTGGATTGAAGTTGTACCCACAAGAAATGATACCAACAAGGTGATCATTAATTTCTTAGAAACAAATGTCTTTTCCAGGTTTGGATTCCCCAGGAAGTTAGTAACATATAATTCCCTAAAATTCAAGTCCAAGGCCATGGTTGACTTCTGTGGGAGTTACAACATTGTCCTAACACATTCTACACCCTGTTACCCAAAAGGAAATGGGTTGGATGAATCATAAAAAAATACTCTCATCGGGATCATCAAGAAGTTGTTGGATGAAAAAAAACATCTTGGGATTCTATGCTTAAATATGCCTTGTGTGATGATAGACTCGGCACACATAAATCATTGGGAACCTCACCATTCCAGCTAGTGTATGAGGTAGATGCGGTATTTCCTACTCAACTTGGATTACCAAATTTAAAGTTTCTACAAGAAGAGGTTGAGGAACCAAATGCCATCCATAGAAGAATTTATTAGATCATTGAAGTGTAGCAGAAGAGGGAAGCATTAAATCATAGGACTGATGCATATCAAAGTAAATTCAAGGTTTCCTTTGACAGATAAACCAAAAAGGAAATATTTCAAGAAGGAGACCTGGTTTTGAGGTGGGATGTCAGGAGAGAGGATAAGCCTAAGCATGGTAAGTTTGATAATATATGGTTTGGTCCATTCAAAGTGGTCAAGGTTCTGTATAATAATACATTCATATTTCAAAATATAGATGGTACAATATTTTTTGGAGCCCAGTAAATGGGCGCTTCTTGAAATATTGTTTCATTTAAAGGACCTGGGGTGGTCCATCTTGTATTATATCATTTTTTCATTTTCATTTTATTTGATATTTTTTTGAATAGAGACTCCATAGATAAACAAAGGCATTGGGGTGTAGCTGCATTTTCAAGTTTCAATTTGAATATAGATAGAGAGCATGGATTGCATACATAAACAAAGGTAAGTGACAACAAGTTTGGAGAAGTAAGGCACCTGATCTACTTTCCTTAGCACCTCACAGGGAAGTGTTATACCCAGTTGGAACCAATGCTGGAACTTAGGTCTGCATCCCTGCCTCTCCCTTTTATTTTCTTGTACATCCTATTAAAGATTGATTTTTGTTTTAATGCTCCTCCTTGATTTATGTGTCAACTCAGGTTGTTTTTCCGCTCTACTATTTTTCACATCATTTTGCTTCTTTATTGAAATATGTGTGCATGTCTAGTTTGGGTTAACAACATCTTGTCACCTTGGAATACTTTACTTAATCTTATAAGCAGTATAGTGAGGCCTTTTCAGCTCCAAAAATGTTGATTTCAAGAAAATGCATGTTCTTTCAACCAGGACAAAAGCGCATTGTTTTAGTTTTTGTAACGTTCAGAATAATTCAAATATTTAAAAAGGGTGTAGTGTTGGCGCATGCATGATCATGAACACTCCATTACACCAATCATCTTTGAGTTCATGATCACATAGCTCGTGCTAATATCATGTTGAGATCATGAAAACTCTACCTGCAAATTCTCATCATCACGAGAGGCTGTAGAGAAATATACTTGCAGGTGCAATTTCATCTGAATTAAGGTCACAATTAGCTTATGTTGTACAATACCAACAAATTAGGGAAGTTGAATAGACTCGATCCATAGGGGCTTGAGTTGTTCGAGGAAGTCCCAGAACTCAGAGATTCATTTGTCAAGGTAGAGTGGTATGATTTCATGTGTTCCTCTGATGGCTACCACATAGGTTTTTCCATGAAATTTGCACATAAATTTGAAGGGTTTCAAACCCATCTTGGTGACACTTAGATTCATGTTACATAGCACTTTATCGGGGCCGCATGCACCCTCCTAGTCTGTGGGGAAAGGTGGTTTAAGAACGACAAGGTAAGCTCTGGACTCTGTAACAATGTTTTGGTGATAGAGCAACAAAACCCTGACTGGAGCCAAGGGATTCCTGTTGCATGGGTAAAAGAAGAGTGGAAGGGTCCTCTCACGGTTGTCCAACACTACATAATAGGTGATGGTTGAGTCACGAGCATACATTGTTACCATATGCATTTTCTCATGCAATTGAGTGGTGGTAAATAGTTGAATTTGTCCTTTTACTTTCTCAAAATCCTCACTAAAATGTCCAGAAGGGTTCAGGGACATCTCGAGTCTACCCATAGAATCATGTATCATCAAGGTTTGATCAAAATCTTGGTGCTCTTCATGCTGGACACAATTTAAATGTCTTGGGATTACTTTATGCGATCTTTGGGTTTACGAGAGTAGGAAAAGAAACATGATACACATATTGATGATAAAAGAGATGAGGATGGTGCAGAGGATAAGGTTTCTCCTGAAGCTGGTAGCTCATCCAAGGTGTCACAACAACCAACAAACAAAAGAAGGCCTCCCAAAACTAAAGGTACCCCATCTAGTGCAGACATGTCAACGACCATTTGAAAGAGTCCCCCCCAACAGAGAGAAATATGAAATATATCCATGAATGAGTGAGCCCCTCTTAGAGTGGCCTTGAGGACAACCACACATAATTCCTTGCATACACGTCAATGTAATCTTGAGTCTCCTCTCCCATTGCATGAAAAATATGTATTAGTAATTAGAAAACTAAACTGCACAGACAAAATCTGTATATATTATTAATCAATCAAGCACATATTTATACAAGGAGTTTTCCTCAAAGGGATAATAGACTCATGAGGAAATCACTCGATCAAACACACATAAATAGGATCTGGTAGTTGGAGAAGATGTCTCACAACTAACTATATCTAACAAATTCAAACCAATATGTAAGCATTAATTATAACACCATCCCTTAATGCTTACATCATTAAGAACAATAATGAAATCAAATACATGTACGATCTTTGTTTGGTCTGGTCTTCATCAACACTTCTATCCACTCTGAAATCTCATAGACTACACTTTTTCTGAACCATCAACTTTGAACTACCACTTGATCCATTTAAGATACAACTTATTATGACCATCAATGATGTATTTGTAGGACCGACGATTCTTGATTACCCTGAAAAATAGTCTCAATATTGAATCATCCTATTGATATACTTCCATCTATCGAAGTACATGGTGTGTCGTTGTATTCAGTAGTTATATAAGAGAGTAGGCTAGATACTGAACGCATCCAACAATCAATCTTACAAAGTGACCTATTACAAACTCACAAACACAAACCGTACATATAACCAGTGGTTGTTGTTCTTGGGTTACCAAATACTCCAAGAAACACAAGCTTGTAATAAAGTGTAGACATAACCAAACCAATGAATATGTTCTTACATGACACTGAAGTATGTCAAGAACCACCAAATTGAATTATGTTACCATATTTAATAAGAGGTTCTTCATAATTCATTTATTTACTTACAACCAAAGAAAAAAAACTTACACATAATAAAACCTACAAACTATATATATATATAGTCGTTGCAACAAGAGAGTCGAGTCAATTAGTTAACACAAAATTCACAAAAACTGTGCCACTCAGTATTTCTCTACCCTGCCTTGTAATTGACAGTTCTACCATAGCATTATCGTTAGACCAATAAGTGCACCTTACATCAATTGATATCTTATGTTGGATGTTTGTTCCCACAATGAAATCAATGGCGATGGGAGCGATGGTGCCCAAGTCGCTCTTCTTCTGGCCAACATAAATCATCGTGTAACACCAATAACAAATCACGTTGATGCCATCATTCTCTGCAGTAGTAAGAGTGATCCCTTTCCATTGTGGTTCAAATATTCCCTACGAAAATGGGCATCAATGAGCCACTGAAGATAACCTATCGATCCTAAGAGCCTCGATTTCCACATGCATGCAATATGTTGTCTTTGGACCTCCTTGTGTAAGAGTATTGCAAATATTTTCACTTATCGTAGGAGAAAGGTGAAAAAATGGACCTTGACTGGCAAGATGCGGTGGAAGTTAATGTTAGAATAATGCATGAGAATTGGTTTGGATTTGAGTTTGTTACGGATAATTGAGATATTATCTCAACTATCTAGATTTTGTAGTTAAGATAGTTATCTATCTTAAGCTACTTGTAATTGTATTTATATTGTGATTATATGTAATGAAAAATAGTTTTGGTGTGTATCTTGATTTTCAATTTGGTATCAAAGCTTGTACTGGCTTAAATCCCTCACGAGATGGCCAAGAAGATGTGAAAGAGATGTGAGCATTGATCCTTGTACATAGATAACATAGGAGAGTGGATTGTTTATTTTTTTGATTAGTTTGTTGTGTGAGAGTATTGTTTCCTGTGTGTGAGGACTGTTGCTGGAGAAGATCAATTCATTGTCTACTGTCTATTTCTCTAGATTTCGTGCCTTGAATGGGATGAAAACACCTAGAAGGAACCTGCAACATCAGACTAAGAATAGTTTGATCAAAAGTTGCAATGATGGATATCCAATTCCGATCTGATGTTGGTAATATTGTACGTTTAAGCATGACTTATTGTCCAAGGCTAGTGTGGATAATTGCAACCTCAATTGTTGCTAAGGAGGAGGTCTCCATCGACACCTAGAGGCAACAACCACTTACAAATTTATTAGTTGTGAGTGTGTGTTATAGTCCAAAAATGCCCTACCTATGCATACATGGCATTGGCCTTTCCACTTACACAATTTTCCAAATTACTACTGAGGATCCTCCTTAAAAAATTATTTTTTAGAACATGTACATGCCCTGTTGAACTACAACCCACATACACAC
>JZKD02S0435659.1:66598-113992 GCA_000966675.3 Picea glauca
GCATGTCCCAAATCAGACACTTGTCTTCATGAAGCTGCATGAGCTCCACCTATAATTCGTTCCCTTCCCACGAGAACTTAGGATAACATAGGTTATGTCCAACCTTAGTTTTTAGGAAATAATAATATAATATTATTCCCTTAGAGATAAGCCCTCCAACTTAGCCGTTTTTCCTAGCCTCTTAGCCCCTTCCCTTTCCCTACCTAGTGGAGCTTAGTCCCCCATTCTCTTTTATCGTGGTCGGTCTACATGCAATGATGTATTATTTTAATGATATGAGTATTTACATACACAAAAATAGGCTCTATGGCCTTTAGCATCTAGGCTCTCTAGCCTAATCATTACATAAGCCTCCTAGCTTATAATCACTTGGCTCACCAGCCTATAAAACATGTTACATTTACAATTACAACTGGGGATCGGTCTTGGGATATTACAATCCCCTCCCCTTATTTTTGCACCGTCTTTAGTGCAACTTGTTTATACATGTACAATTCAAATTCTTCAAAAAAACCTCCAAGCTTTAGCTATTGGAAGCTTGTTATCCATCTGGTGCTCTACTTTCCAGTACCAATCTTGGTATTCATACTGCAGTTGGAAGTCAATTTCTCTATTCCATAGAGCTTATTCCGGAAATAATTCATCTCACTATTCCATTTCACACACCATACTTATGGAAGTTACCATGCCATAAGAATCCTTGAGTTGCCTCCTCCTCGTTGCACTCACCCTTCCAGGCTCATGCATCCCTTCAGTGCTACGTAGTCCTTCAACGATCCATATTTCCAAGGATTTCACACACAAGGAGAGCGCTAACCCATTACCAAAATCCCACCAAGGTTCTATAATTATAGGGATTTAGTGTCCTCAACAATGGTTGTTCTTTCCCAACATTCCAACTTTAATCAATATTATCTCATCTGCATCACACACATGAAGTTATTACGAGAGAACATAAAAGAATTCATTTAGAACTCAAACTTATTTCATAAGTAATTCAATGTTTCCCCAAAATATGAAATTCTATTTCATAATTTTTCATTGTTGTTGCAATAATAGGATGCAATCTTCATGTTGGCTTTCAACAAACACCATGATAAATACCATTTTTCCTGCAATGCTTCTATCTTGCATTCAAAGAACAACTTTTCAGTATTTCTTGTACATCATACCCTCATTGCAATATATACAAAAACCTTATAACATGATCTTAGAATTGTGTACATTCATCAATTCAATCAAAATTATCAAACAATTTATTAGATAGAATGAATTATCATTCTATGCATACACCTGTTCATAATTAATATTAGTAAGTTCATTACTTCTTTTCCTGAACATAAAATTTCTTGTAGTCAATGCTCATGTGACTACTTGACTTGCAAATTTCATGTTGCAATGTCTAACAACTCCTGAAATGTTCTCAACTCCATGAGTTAGCAACATTTAAGCTGTTAGTATGATTATTTCCATGCAATGATATATATGCATGCACTCACAAAACACATTCAACAAATACATTTAAGTATACAATTATATCATGTATGAGTGCAACTATGCCACTTACTAGGCATGAGTGAAACTCTCAATGCATATCTATTCAATGAACATTTGCATTGATTGCTTAAAACGCTCTTTATTTAAGTCATGTATCTCACCATCCATTAATTGGAAATCTCGCCAATGTTGTAACACATTCTCCACACACTTCCCATTATCTTCTCAATTATTTGGATGCCTTCCTTTTCGACCCGAATACTACACCAAGAATATAAGTCTGTGATGTGCATTAGTGTTTGAAAAAAGGTTGCAGTCCAAGCATTATTTAAAGGTAGGAAGCTCATTGGGTATTTGTGTGGTACATAACCTTTCTATATCCATACTTTTCCATATCCAACCATGTCCTGGTCTCATACACGACTAGCTTTTCTGGCATCATTCCTATAAAAAGTTCTTATCTTTTATTGCTTTGGTTATTACCTCATAACCAAATTAACATGACATGCTATTATGTCAGTGTGTGTATTCAAAATCTAAGAATATTTGATAACTATAACATGCCTCTACCCTTTACCACACCTAGTGGTATCTTATTCATGTTAATGCACTTAAACAATACTATATTAGGTATTATAAGAATTCAATATGGGGAAATTCTTACGTGAATTTCCCTTTGGAAATTATGCAACATCATTTCAAAAGAGAAATACTTACCTGCATAGCTTCCATTAAACGAATTTGATGCTACCTGATTAGCTGATGACAGTAGAAGCTTTCATGCCTCTTTTATCAAACTTATAACCAACACTTTATCTTTCTATTGCTTCCTTCCATATGCAACAACATCATCAACAAAACTTGCAAACATGCAAGCATTCTCTCTTTATGGTTATCCCAACAAGCCTAAACATACTTGTTGCCATAGAAATTGCAACAACTTCTATTTCCCTATAACACTTTCCCTTGTTGATCCCATAAGTATTCAATTCTTCCCAGATTCTTGAATCTTCTTGTGCTCTCTCTGTAATCACCGTGGATGACTATTTTTGAATTGAGCACTTTCTATCCAAATCACTCTTGGTTGCCTTTGCATTTCCATCCTAATGATAAGATGATATTAACCTTCAATATTTATTTTCTGGATCCATCTATCCCAACTCATACTTGTATGAATTATAATTCCAATCATGTTGTCTTATAGACTTTGGATCTTCAACATCCATTTAATTTTTGGACTGAACTACTTCATCCCTTTCATGATTGAATATTTTAGTACTTGATTTTTCTTGCACTCTTCTCTTCTCCTTGCCAACTAGCCTCAAACTTGGCTTGCATAGCCAATCTCTATCATAATGTAAGGATGCACATATGTCTCATTCGCTAGTTGCACAAAATTAATTAAAAGTACTCAACATTTCTTTTACTTTACCATCGTAATTTAAAGTGATACTTCCAAACTCTGGGGATGTCACTAATGGCTCTATGCCATTTAAGATGGATTCTTATCAGGAACCATCTCTTTTTGCATTCAAAACCATGCATAAAACCATTTTCTTCTTCATGGTTCCTTACTGATTCTCTATAGAGATTCATTTCTTTTTGAAGTCCTTCTTGGCTTTGACATATCCATGCTATTGTGGAAATATCTTCAATACTTTTGGAATGTATCAACAATCGTCTACTATTCTTGTTGTCCCTCCTAGAGTGTTTTCATGCATTCCTATTAGCTTGATATCTACCTCATGATTTCTTCTTCCATTATCTTATGATGTTCATGGACTTGGCTCCATCCAGGAATCTTTCCTTGTCTACTTTGCATACTTGCAACCACATATTATGTTGATATTAAATTTCAGCATTCCATTATTACTTGGATATTTAGCCTTTCCTTGACTGATCATATCAACACTTGGATTATCTTGATGAATTGTTACTTTCTCCTGTCATAACCCATCTTATTTTTCAACATGACATGCATAATCAACTTCTGTCATGACGTTGGTTGTTATTCTATCTGAGTTTATATCTTTAACTTGATTGACCCAGGGTTCATATATACTGGGGTTCTAACAAAGCCTCTAAAACTATCGGCCCTCCTAGTAAACCAGAAGGCAACACAACACACAAAGTGCACTGTGCAATCTCACCCGAGATAGTTTTAATGGGTGACTGCAATACTGAAGTGTTTGCAGTCCAGGATTGAGTGAAGATCTGAGAGGTGTGCGCTGATATTTCTATTCAAATTATTAAGGTAGTAAACTTTCATCCACGATTATGCATGGAATATAATCAACTCATTCATTTATCATATCAACAACTACTTAAAAACAATAAGGAAACACATGCATTTAATCACATAACATAGGGTTTTACCGTGGTTCACCCCCTGCTGGGCTCTGTCCACAAAGATTTGTCTCTTAAGCTCTTTTATTATAGCAGTTCCAAAACTACAGTGTCACACACTTTATGTCTCTTCTCATTCAGGTCAATATCTATTATGAGGCGGACTAGATCGCACCAGGCTCCTCAACCTACGATCTAACCACTCCTACTTCTTCCCCAACTCAACAACTTACAAAATCAGGTTGTATCTCAAAATATTATAGCTCGATACACTATGTCCATCTCTATCTCTCTCTCCTAACTCTTTCCTCTCTATATGAAATCTAGGTATCTATATTTATACATTTCTGGCTGATCATCCATTACATTGTATTAAGAAAACCCTAACCCTAGTGTCATTAGGTCTTTCATGCATGCACATGTGTTGCTCTTCCTTCCAGCTGTTGCTTTCCTTGTGCATGCCTTCCTTTCAAAAAATAGCCTTTCTTTCCTCTTTGGCTTGCTTCCAACAGGCCCCCAACACTGACATGTGACTCGTCCTCAACCACCTAACCTTTGTGTACCTCGTCGATCTCTCTGGTGATCACTTGGACCTTCTCCTTGAGCTTTGTTGCTTTTGTTTGAGCCTGCACAATCTTCTCCTTCACTTCAATCTAGTCGCTGATCAACCTTGCACACTATGCCTGGGTTTGTGCCATATATTTCTTGGCTTCCTCTACCCCTGCAATGAATTTCGTTGTTCTCTCCTGGAGTAGTTCCATTTGAGCCTGACACTCCTTTTTCCGCGTCTGCACAGTGGTGAGTTCTTCCTGCAATTTCTTCATGTCTTGTGCCCCTTTGACACGCTCTGTGATTGACATTGTCTTATGCTTCTACTTTAGGTCTTGGATACATGCGCTTATCCTTTCTTCCTCCTGGTCCCACTGCTGGACTTGTTGATCCTCTTCCAACTTTGTCCAAAGTTGCACTGCTTTGTCAAACAAGTCCCTCACTACATGGACTTGTTGTTCTATCTCCTATACCTACTCTATTGCATCGTGATTTCTTTTCTCCCTTACCTCTGGTGGAGTGGTAGGTGTGAGATACTCACGAAGATTATCGATCTCCTGTTGGTATTGATCGATTGTCTGCACAATTTGATCAATATTTTCTGTCGCTATGAGTTTGGCCATCTGCGCGGTCTTTGGAATATTTTCTTAGGCTACAACCACTTTCTGCTCCAATCCCTTCACACGTTCCCTCTCCTCTTTGGTCTTGAGCTTGTAATGCTCAAATATCAATTCCAACTCGTCCCATTTATATTTTACCTGTTGTAGTTTGGCGATGTCTGTGCGTGCATGAGACTATACCTCTTGTGTAACACTAAACTGTAGTTTATATAGGGCCTTGGTGGGTATCCACGACAATAGCAACTACAATTGTGTCAAATCCTTTAGGGGTGTCTGCCCCATGATCTCGTCCATGCGTATCATGCTAGGTGTAATGTGAAGCGTTGCACTTAGCCATGGTATTGTTTGGACTTTATCCCTCTTGCTTGCTTCATGTTCTCCTCATTTTTATGATGTTCATGGTCTTGTTTCTATGCTGTTGTTGGCTGGCTATGCTTCCCCGATATCCCTAAGGAGTTGTCGCATGTCTGCTAGATATTCTTCCATTCTGTCCCTTTGGCGCACATCATTCTCAAAATCCTTGGATTTACGATCCTAGACCAATTGGGCTATCCTTTCTGCATCATTCTCCATGATCGTGTATTCTGGAGGTGTTATATGAGCCTTCATTTTATTGCGTGCACCCCCCGTCTGAGTAGATAGTCTCTTAGTCGGACTTGGCTCTTGTGGAATAAGACTTGGTGTAGTCCCCTGCGCTGCCTCAACCTATTTCTTCTGTACTTGGGGTGCCCATGTGTTATTCTTGTTCCCATTATGGGTTCCTGTCTTAGATGTCCCCCCTTTCATTTTCTTGGGTTTGGTCTGGCCTGTCCTTGGTTTCTTGGGAACTGCGAATCCTTGGGGCTCTGTCTATTCCTGCCCTACCTCCTCGACATGTGTATGTTCCTGTTATAACCCTAAATTGCACCAGACATGAATACCTGGCATCGAGCCATCTTACTTGCTATATTTGCCAAACCATCACTGAAAAACTCTTCTAAAAACCATTGTTTTGAAGGTGTACGCGCCCTACACCACTACTACCCGCGTACACACGCTTGTTGCACAACTACATCTCGCATACACTCACAAAAAATCGTGAAAAATGAAAAATGAATATGGATACGAGTTTCTGAGATGTTACTTAACCGTTTGACCACCCATAGCCAGTCACCCCAACCGTTACTATCTCTTTTGGCCTATAAAATAAGGTGTTGGGGCCCCATTCCAAGAAGAAGCATGAGAGAATAGAAACTTTGCCCATTTCAATATCCCCCCATTGCCCCAATATTTTGCAACCACATTGTGAGTATGAGCCAGAATGCCTTCTTCCTCATTTACAAATCATTTCCATTTCCCTAGAGAGAACTGAAGAGGAGAAGAACACGTGGAAGAAGTTGGTGCATGGTGAAGAGGATCCCAGGACCAAGTTCGAGGAGCAGTGTCGGTCTCATGTTGTAAATGAATTTTGTGAGATTAATATAAAGAAGTATTTTTTCCGTCCCACCAAATGACGTCTTAAATCTTTATGATTTGTTTACATTTCTTGGTTATGATGTCTAACCCACTAATCCATACATAGAATGCATGCTTGTAGTTTCTTGTTTGTCTTTTGGTGACTGCAGGTCAACCTTGGGAGGAGACTTGCAGTCAGGAAACAATCGAGCGCAAAGGGATCAACACTGAATGCGGAGTTTAAGGTATGCCTATTGGATCCTTGTAGTTTGTCTTTTATGTATGATTGTGGGATAACTTCGGGATAGTTGATAAAAAGTAGGAGACTTTAGACGGTTAGCTTTTCCTACATTTTAGAACCCTGGTGTAGTCCGTAGAGGGGTTTTCCCGCTATAGCAGAATTGGTGACCATACTGGGGAAGCCTTTAGGGTCTTTGGGGATATTTCTTTTTGGGTGCTTTGAATCAGTTTATTCATTGTTTTTGAGTTTTTGTAAGCTTCTATGTCTTTAAGGGATGCTGGTCTTCCATACCAGTACTCCCTGCTTGTGCTTGACTATTGATTTTCACTTTTTTTGAGAAGTTACAGAGGTGTACACAACCTGTAGTGGGCCTACACGCGTGCATACGTGCCCTGCCTTTGGACAACCCACGTTCATACGCTGGCTGCTGAAGTGTCAGTAGCGTGCATGTGTTGAGAATTTTTTTTAGAAGAGGCAGTCATCCTCTTCCCTGTCATAAATCACACTTCTTAGGGGTTTTCTTAATCTAGCCTCAGTCTCTGTTATAGCAGTCTGTAGCCTAGGTCTGACCTCAACATAGCTTTCATTGCATCAAAAGATTTCTTGTGTTTTCTTTGATAAGGTTTTTAGACAAGTTTGTGAGTCTGATTTGATCTACCTGTTTGGTATTGTCAGTGACTCCCTGTGATTTGTGTTTGGGCCTGAATTCATTTCTTGGTTTTGACTTGTCGTCATTTTTCGTTTTTTTTTTTTTTTTTTAGCTTCAGAAGAAAATAAAAGAATTCATTTTCAAATTTCTTGTTTTGAAGTATAAAACAATAAAAAAAAAATCTTTCATTTCTTTGTTTGGTAAAGTAGTTTAGGTTAGTTGCTTCATTTACCAAGGAAAAAAAAGTTTTTTTAAGTTATTTACTTGAATGCTTAGGACATTAAGTAGCTCGTAGTCGAGGGAAATCTTGTTTTAAGTTTTTATTTTCAAAAATATGAGAAAAGTAGTTACAAAAAGTTTGGTTAAAATATTTAAATTGACAAATCTTTATTTGTGAAGAAAGAAGTATTTTGTTTCCAGTATCATCTTATGCTCTTCTCTTTCGTCTCTTAAAGAACATCACTGGGTTCACTTCCGTTCCTTTTGACTTAAGACAACCACTAGAATTAACGATTAATTAAAAGTTATTAGACTTTGTGTTTGAAGGGTCCATCAATTTAGTCTAGGCTAGAGCCTTGATTTAGGATTGGAGAGGAAACTCTTCAAGGCTACAAAAACAAACATAAGAGTCTGAGCTAGGGAGCGTTTGAAAGTCCAATAACCTTGAAATTTATTCGGGACCCCCCTCTAAAATAGGGGCTAAACATGAGGTCACGTAAGGAAAGGTAGCAAAGATAACCCCTCCAAAGTCGGACCAAGCGTAGTGGGGAGCACATATAGAGAGCTTATCTTGGGATTCTGTTGATCGCATTTTTCACAGAGCTTCGTGGGTCTTGAATCCATTCAAGGTCCTCAGTCGTCTTCCAGAACACTTTATTTTGATACCCTTGATAGGTTTCAGGCTTGATACCCTTCTCATTGCGGTCCACCTGACCATCGACTGTACCCGCCTGGTGACTGTTCGCGCACTGGCAACCTAGTGTCCTTTATCTTAGTGACTTACATAGGTGATTGCGGGGGTATACTATGGTATCGAGGGCAGACATTGGGCCATGATTTGCAGAGTATATCCAGAGGGTGCTTCCATATTCGAGTTTCACTTGCACTGATCAGTAGCTCTAAGGTTGGTTGGTGTAACTCTTCTTCCTACTAGCTAGTGATCTACTTGTCTTATATCATAGGATACTTTTATAGTGTGTGATGGTTGTTAACGTTAATAGAAATCCCTAGTGTGTCATTTATCTTCTTACACTTTGTAGGATCAGGAGCTTCGCCAGTCGCGAAGGCTTCTTTTCCTACCGTCGGTTAATCTGGAGCCACCCTCGCCACCACTAAGGCAAAGACTAGAACAACAAGGATCTTTTGAGGTGACTGGGCCACAAGAAACTGAGCTGGACCCATCTCCGAGAGGAGAACATTTGATTCTAGAGGAACCAACCATTGCCAACCTCAGAGCGGAAGCTCTTGGTCCTTATAACCCTCCGATCACTAATCTATCGGTGCCCATCATCGTACAGGTTAAACCTTATGAGCGTCAGGTAGTGTCACAAGTAGCAATGGAGACAAATGCTGCTACTTCTTCAGGGAATTCTCATACTCCCTCTACGTTTGTCACCATAGGGGGTGTTCCACCTCCTAACCAACTGTCCCCAGTCCGGACCACCATGGTCTCAACTGCCTCTACCTTAGGAAATGGTCTAATTTTGTTTATGGCGGAAATCACTGCTACTTTCACTCAGAGTGCAACAATCCCTTTTTTTTCATACAGGATGCCTGGATTCGATACAAAATATATCCTCTCCTACTCCACTCTACAGACTTTAGGTCTAGGGGAAAGGAGCTCTAACACTCCTTTGCAAGGATCCATGGGGGGAACTTCAGATCCCTATAATTCTTTCCCTTATGGAGGGGGTCATATACCTCCTTCATCCCCTTCGCTTGGTGGTGCTCACTAGCACTCCGCCGGGCCGAACGTAAAATATAGTTCGTTTGGAGCAGGTAGTCAATGACATCCTACTTATATCATTTCAGTAGGTTTGACACCTTTCTCTTTGTTTGGTGTGTTTGGTAACAATGCATTCTTGTTAGTTGCTGTCTCGGTAGGGGGAAACCCCGGTTATGGAAAACAAAATCCTATGCAAGGTATTATTCCTGCACAGGGGGAAAACTTAGGATTTCCTTCCTCACAAGGACCTTGGAATCCGTGGTAGGGATCAGTTCCCTTGTCAGGGATTCCAATTGGGGGAAACCCCTTCCATAGCCAATGGAACCCGGGCAAGGCTCAACACCTATGCCCATCGGATCGACAGGGGACAACCCTTCCCAAAATCCTTGGAATGCGACACAAGCCCATCCCTTTACGACCTATTACGGGAGTCAGTCGATGATGTCTCAATAAGTGCAAAATCCATACACTGGTCATGGCCATGGTTATTACCAGAACCCTAGCTAGCAACCTAACTTTTCCTGGCAACTTGGTGCCAGCCAAACTCCAGGATCCTTTTTCCCTGGTTATAATCAACAACCCAAATTACCTTTTCTGGAAACTCTGCACTTGCCAGAATTGAGAAGGTTATTAAATGACCCCATCTGTCACGATCCACGTTGGCCTCCTATGATGACCAAGTTGCCTTTAGACATTCCAAAGTTCGAGGCTAATCCTAATGAATATCAAGGTGATCATGTGACTACCTTCCATTTATGGTGCTCGTCCAACTCTTTGAGAGATGACTCCGTCCAGTTGCGTTTGTTTCAACGCACTCTCATCGGGAGTGCTACGAAATGGTACATTGAGCCTGACCGCTCAAGATACTCTTCTTTTAGAGAATTGACAATGGATTTATTAAACCATTTACAATTACCTGTGAGATATGACACCGACACCGAATTGCTAGCCAACTTTGAGCAAACAAAAGCAGACCATATCTGAGATTACATCCGAGAATGGAAACGCAAGAAGAGTTTGCTAAAAGTACCAGTCCCACCAGCATTCCTTCTTGAGTGGTTCCTTAAGTATTTGGTACCCTAGTTATCTAAAGACATCACAACCTCGGGTGTCTTTTAAGAAGAAGAAGCGATAATGAGAGCTCAACAGCTAGAGCTAATTTACTCTCAATCTAGTTTACTTTACGAAGTTTTTCCAGATGCACCACGATCGATACTTGACAAGACCAGACATATATCTGGACCACATGCTGATGGTATTGTTGGTTCAGTGCAAACGAAGCCTGCTGATCAGTTGTCGAATCAATTGTAGCAATTGTCAATATAACAAAAAACGGGCAGCCAGACCACTGGTTCGGTTGCTCCCCATATTCAAACATTGGATGTACATAGTGTGCAATCGACAAACCTAAAGGCCACCCAACAACTTTACGGAAAGAAGAAACAACGAAAGAAGGGTAAGGGGGATAAGAAACCTACTAATAATGCTGGCAGGAGAAACACAGAAAAGAAGAATTCGAAGTATCCGTGTAACCTTTGATGGTTACTTTCGATTACCCGCCTTCGACCGATAATGTCCATTACATATCAGCTGTCCCCAACTAGCCCAGGGCTGAAATATTTCAAACCTCGTCATTTCACACGACTTACTTTAATGATCCGTGGACTCTTCCTTCCCCATCAACTATGATGGAAGGGACAGGGCACCATGGCATGGCCATGCCTTTGTCCATGATAGAAGTTGCGTAATCTATAGTCCAACAATATTCCACCGACCTCGATCCAACTCTCACACAGGAGTTAGATCCGGTTCTCGAGCCTATTTGGGCTCAAGGTTCCCTTGCAAATACTGATTCTTTAGACTTAGTCTTTCCCTTAGATGAGGCGAATATTGAGGCAATGACTAGTCTGGATAGACCCCGGGATGATCTCCATCACAGTTCTTATTTTCTCCCAGAGTTAAGAAGAATTGTAGTAGGAGAATTCACTCTAACTATGACTAGAGATAGGGCTTGTCCTATCAATCCTTTGGCTACGCATGTTGTTTACACTGAAGGAAATATGAAAACCATCACTAAAATGACACCTATTTATATCTCCAAAATCCCTGGCGTCATGGAGAATATCTTCGTCGGAGCAAATTGCTCCCCCGAGGAGATTCAAATCTACACAGATTTATTTAAAAAATTCTGCGACGTGTTTTCCTGGTACTAAGAGGAAATGCTAGGCATAGATCCAAGAATCGTTGAACATGAAATCACAACATATCCTAATGCCAAGATGGTCTAACAGAAGCTTCATCCAATTAATCCTAAGAAAGAAGCAACTATTAAGGCTGAAGTAGAGAAACTACTCAAAGCTGGTTTCATCTACCTCGTTTAATTGACTCAATGGGTGTCAAATCCCGTGCCAGTCAACAAAAAGCAGGTTACAATTCGTGTATGTACGAAATTTCATGATTTGAACAAAGTCTGTCCAAAGGATACTTTCCCCATGCCATTTATTGACCATATAGTCAATGAATGCACAGGTTGCGAGGATTTTTCTTTCATGGAAGGTTTTTTGGGATACAATCAGATACAAATCAAACTTGAAGACCAACACAAAACCTCTTTCATTTTCCCATGGGGTACATTCATTTATCGGAAGATGCCTTTTGGTTTGAAAAATGCTGGAGATACTTTTCAGTGGGCCATGTCTTTTTCTTTCCACGACCTCAAACACGTAGTTAAGACTTATCTTGATGATTTAGCATCACGATCTCATAAGAGAGCTGATCATCCAACACACCTCCAAATTATCTTTGAGTGATGTCGCTACTATTGGATTCGATTGAATCTAAACAAATGTAGTTTTAGCGTAACATCTGGTCGTCTGCTTGGTTTCATATTTTTGACAATAGGGATCATGGTCGATCGTCTAAAGGTTGAGGTGATAGTTCAGTTGCCTTCCCCGTGCACAATCCCTCAGCTTCAGAGTTTATAGGGAAAAGCAAACTTCTTATGATGTTTCATCGCAAACTATGTCGAGATCACAAAGGGTTTCATGCATCTACTAAATAAGGACGTTCCTTTTCATTGGGACGAAGCCGCTCAACGCTCTTTTGAAGCGTTTAAACGTGCCCTCACGTCTACCCCTATGTTTTAGCCACCCAATTATAATAAAGATTTCTTATTGTACTTGGTAGCTACAGAGTCGACTATTGGCATGGTCTTGGTTCAGGAGGATGATTTTCTCTCATAATACATGATCTATTACTTGAGCCGAGGTATGGTTGGACCGGAACTCAATTATTCCCACGTTGAAAAACTTGCATTGGCAGCGGTTCATGCTGTCCAGCGGTTCCGTCATTACATCTTGTTTCACAAGACCACCGTCATTTTCGTTGTGAATCCATTTCAATACGTGTTGACACGGCATGTAATCGGTGGAAATATCAGTAGATGGATAGTTATCCTCCAAGAATTTGACTTGGATTTTGTCTTGGTGAAATCCAAAAAGTCGTTGGTCTTCGCGGAACTCATTTCAAAACTTCTGATTGAATCAGGGGATGTTATAACCGAGGAGTTGCCTATCAAAGGAGACATGTTTTTGATTGCGTCTTCAGACCCTTGGTATGGAGATATACTAGTCTATCTCTAGACTTTGAAGTTCCCCACCTCTGCTTCTTGTGATGAGCATCGCCATATATGCCACCAGGCCAAGAACTATCTCATACTTGAGGACACTTTGTATCGTCGAGGTGTAGATTGCATCCTTCACCGCTGTCTCACTCATGAAGAAGCTGAAATTGTGCTTAACGATTGGCACATAGGAGCATGTGGCGGTCAGTTGTCTGGGTTGGCAACAACCCAAAAGATTCTACGATCCGGTTACTTTTGACCGACATTAATCAAATATTGTGTTGAAATGGTCAAGAAGTGCCACTCGTGTTAGATCTTCTCTCGAAATATGAGGGCACACCCTGCTCCCATGTTTCCCGTCATTACAGTTGGTCCCTTCACCAAGTGGGGGATTGATTATGCTACATGAAACCCTCCTTCCACAAGGGGGCACCGTTATATCATCGTAGCAGTAGACTGCTTCACGAAGTGGGTCGAAGCTATGCCAACATTTAAATATGATGGTGAGACAACAACTCTCTTTTTGTTTAACCAGATATTAACAAGGTTCAATGTCCTGAGAGAGATTGTCACTGACCATGGTAGTCACTTTCAAAACAAAATGATGTTCGAGTTAACATCAAATCTTGGGTTTAGGAAAGAACATTGATCACCCTACTACTTACAAGCGAATGTTTAGGTGAAAGCTGTGAATAAATCCCTTAATACTATTCTACAACGAATGATCAATTTGACTAGGTCAAATTGGCATTTGATGTTGTACTCAACATTATGGGCCTACCGAACGTCTGTTAAAACAACGACTGGTTTCTCACCTTTTCAACTCGTTTACGGGATGGAAGATATCTTGCCTATAGAGTGCCAAATCCCCTCTCTAAAATTGGAAGTACAGTTATTGCCAGACACTTCACCGCTTGAGGAGCGTTTATTATATCTTGAGCAACTCGATGAGCATCGTCGGGATGCGGCCTTGGCTAACGAGGCTCACAAACAAAAATTCAAGTGTCGGTATGATCGATCTGTTCATCCTTAGATTTTCTCTGAAGGCGACCTTGTCCTAGTTTATGACCAAGATAAGGACCCCCTGGGGGTAGGCAAGTTCAAACCCATGTGGTTCAGACATTTCATCATGAAGGAGGTTCTAAAGAAGGAAGGTTATCGTCTGGTGGACTTTGAGGGAAATGCTTTGGCGGAGCCTAGAAATGGGATCTACCTCAAGAATTATTACTCATAGGTGGGTCGCCTTGGGTGACTTCTTGTAGCATATGTATAGTTTTATACATTTTCTTTTTAGTTTTTGTCTTTTTGGTTTTATGGATGTGTCATTTTTTATGTCATATTTTTCACTGTGGCAGATGTCAAGTGAATCAGAGGTGTTCGTTGGGTTTGCGGACGGTGCTAGCCGACACACTCGGAGGCTTCCTTCCACATCTTGGGTGATTTTCACACCTTAGGGCCAGTTTCTATCTTCAGGAGGTATCTGTTTAGGTGGCACCACAAACAATGTCGCCGAATACAATGCAGTTTTAGAGTTTCTTCGTGATGCTTTGTCACATGGTATCTCTCACCTCTGGGTCTACTTAGTTGCTCAGCTGGTTGTGTCCCAATTAAATGGGGTTTACCATGTTTATGATCATACACTACACCAATGGTTCCTTAGGGTACGTCTCTTAGAACGAAGCTTTGATTACATTACCTATATCCATGTTCCTAGGAGATTGAATCAAATCACAGATACTCTAGCTAATCATGTATTAGATTGACATATTGTACACATGTAAGAAAAATCACAAACACGCACATGTAAAATACATTTGTAAAATATATTTAATCCATAAGAGGTAAAAATATGTAAAATATCCATATATATATCAAAAATATCAGAGTACATGGGTGGGCACAGGCGCCTAAAAAATATGTCCAGTAAGAGTCACGGGGCTTATGCCCTAAAAAATACACAAAAAGTGCTCTTGGCACATAAGTAGTCCAACCTAGCTAAGGGCGGGGCTTGTTGTCCCTACCATAGTGAACAACGACATTTTCCAAACATCGGAAGAGATGGACCCAGGCCCATGGCACCCCAACTACATGAGGTTGCATCGACGGTGGGAGATCCTCGATCTCTACCATAGGGACTGTATGAGTGAGCGTAGTTGACGCAGGGTGCGCCACCCAGGCACATATGCTCACAGGATCTTCTTCCTTCTCGCTCGAAGAACTCCAAGGTTCTTCTATTTCCCTATCGGGAAATCTACACCCACAACAATCTTTCCTCGAGGTCTCCCCTTTACCACCGGGAGATCAGCTAAATCTCGCGATCTCGCGAGTTCGTGAATCAAAGCCTCCAACTCTTCCTTTCTAATCTTGCGATACCCGATCTGGCGATACGGGTATGGTCCTTCCTTTACTAGCGCCCTCACCACACGTAACCGTAGGCTAGGCTTAAATGTCAACGCCTCTCGCAACTTGCACCTTCGTGAGTGTGTGAATCAAATTCTTGTGCCTCCCGTTGCGATCTTCCGAGACGTGATAGGTCAACGCTGAGCTGACTCCTCCCTTGGTGGATTTTGCTACTCACAGCCTCACAACCTTGTAGGTTGAACCGTTGAGCTTTTACCCTCCTATTCCGCGAATCCCCGAGATGCGAGAATTCAACGAAATGTTGACTTCTATCTCCAGGCAACACGTGTTTACTTGTCGACCACGTGGGTCCCACCTTATGTTCTGCCACGCACGTCCACACGAACCTCAGCACTTGGCACTTCGCGACTTCTGATGTCGAAAGTGACCCCGTTTGACCTCCGAACCCCCAAGTGCGCGATAGGTGATGGGGTTCTCCAATCTAGCTGTCCTCCTTTCTTCCTTGCTCCTTGTGTCTTCGTGACTTGGAGTACCCAATGTTTGGGCTCTCACCCTGCGAACTCCCGAGTTTGCGAGATCCTTCAATCTCTGCCACTTGTCCTCCTCAAATGGACGGTTCCTAGCCTTCTCACCACTTCACCACTCACGAAGCTGAAGGACTTCCCTTTCCATCCCAGTGTCCGAGTCTCCGAGATGAGAAGATCTCCTTACACGCGTCCTCCACAACAAAAGGCTCTGATCTTGTAGGGATATCGCGCCTCGCGATAGCACTGTTCTTGTTGCACAACTTTTGGGGCTTCAACTCGCGAGTTCCCAATACACGATACCACGTGTGGATCCGACAGCTCCTGTGACTCTGAATCGACGACCCTGCCCCTCCTGAGCTTCAAACCCTTCGGACCCTCTCGTTGTAACCTCCTTGCACCTCTGCAAGATCTAATGATCCTCGGAACTTCGTGAAATCTCCTCAGATGATTTCGATCATTCGTTCTTCCTTGTGTAATCCACGAAATTAAAAAAGTGTCTCTCCACGAGGCTCCTTCGTCGCCTCGCCAACCTGCGACGCTTCTCCCCGACTTCTGAAAGCAGCTTTCCTACACTTACCATTCAGTAAGTTCGAAGGTCTATTCCTCCTGATATTTTCCACAACTTTAGTCTTTAGAAAGAACCCTTGCACGCACTCCTTGTGGAAAATCTTCAATCACGTCTAAGTGTTGAAGTCGCTTGACTCTGCGCTGTCCCGCAGCAACAGTTTTTCAAAGCTTCTTCTCAGATACACGATTGAGACTTTCTCCCTTAGCCTGTTCACTCCTTGCATGGCTCTATGCCTAACTACACCTTCGTGACGAATGATAACAAAAGCTATCTCTCTAAGCCTTCTGTCAATGCACCCCTTGCAGACGACTTCAACTGCACTCCTTGCAAGAATCCTTGCTCAAGTAGAGAAACAATTGTAACTCATTCCACTTCTCCTCAGATTTCAATCTCAACACATGAAATCATATGCACAACATCTCAAAACAATACATAATAGAAAACAAATGTTCATGAGCATATTAACAACACACACACACAGAGAACACAAAACCATGAGTCTGAATCAATTCCTTCTATTAATTCCAGATCTATGCATGGATGTCTTCTACAACCCTCTGCTTCTCTCCTATGCTCTTCCTACTCTGAATTATGCTGGCTTCTCCTATGTTACAATGATACAAATGAGGGTGTCTATATCCATTTTCCCTCCTGTGCTCTAAAATTGTCTAATCTAAGAATTCAATTCTATCTACCTACACCTACTACTATAAATGCCTTTGTCTATCTCAGACAAGAGCGTATGGCTCGAGGTCTGATTACATTTTTATAAAGGCGCCTAAATTAAATGATCTCATTTATGTTTAGCGCATCAACTTCAAGGGAAATTCAAAAAATTGCGTTGGACGTCTTCCAGCTGTCTTATGCTTCCACGTTGGTTTTTCTTGTCGTGAGGGATGCTCCTGCATCATACTCCCTCACTTGAAAATTTGCATGGGCTCCCATCCATGAGCTACTACACGGTATTTCCATGCTTCCATATCTCTACTTCAGTCTCCCAGCTGGCATCTTCAACTGGATGTCCCTTCCACTTGACCAAATATTCAAAATATTCTTTCCTTCTGGTTTTCTTACCCACTCATTTATTTAGTATCTACTCCATCTGTGGCTTCTCTGCAACTGACATCTGCTTCTGCCACTAGACTTTTGGTTGATCATCACTTTCTGCTCTTGCTTCATCATCTTTATATGGATATAAATCTGCAACATTAAATGTCGAAGATATTCCGATCCCATCCGGTAACTCAATTTCATAAGCATTCTGTCCCATTTTCTTCAAGACCTTGCATGGCCCAATTTTCTTCATTTTAAATTTATTATATGTTCCCCTTGGGAACCTTTCTTTCCTCAAATGCACCAGAACTAGATCACCAACTTCAAACTGAAGTTGTCTTCTATGCTGATCTGCTCTGCGCTTGTACTCCTGGCTTGATTTCAACAGTCGCTCCTTCACCTGGCTGTGAAGTTCCTTCATCGCTTCAGAGAATTCTCCTACACTAGCATTGCTAGTATCAGTATGTTCTGAATCCCTCAATTCAGAAACTCCTCTCGGTTGCATTCCATATACAATTTGAAATGGGATTTTTCCTGTGCTCCCGTTCACTGAATCATTGTAAGCAAACCCTGCTTGCGGTAATATGCTATCCCAACTTCTATGGTGCTCTGTCGCCAAGCTCCTTAACAAGTCTCCCGGACTTCTGTTGACCACTTCTGTTTGTCCATCCGTTTGAGGATGATAAGCAGAACTAAACATCAAATTAGTTCCCATCTTCTTCCACAATGTCCTCCAGAAATTCCCTATGAATTTTGTGTCTCTGTCCGAAACTATGCTCTTCGGCAATCCATGAAGTCGAACAATCTCTTTGAAAAACAAATTTGCGATGTGAGTTGCATCGCTGGTTTTCTGGCATGGAATGAAGTGTGCCATCTTAGAATACCTTTCAAATACCACAAATATTGAATCAACACCTATTTGTGTCCTCGACAATCCCAGCACGAAATCCATGCTAATTTCGTCCCACGACTTCTCAGGTATGGGCAATGGCTGATACAAATCCACATTTTGTTTCCTTCCTTTTGAATGCTGGAAAACCCTGAATCTGTCCACAAACCTCTTGACTTCTGACCGCATCCCTAACCAAAAGTATGACTCACTCATCTTTGCAAATGTCTTGTCGTGACCAAAGTGTCCTGCCAATCCTCTGCTGTGCTTTTCTTTCAACAAGTTCTCCCTCATGGAGCAGTTCGGAATACACAGTTGTTTGCCTTTGAAAAACAATCCGTCCTAGATCACATACTCTATCCATTGACTTCTGTCTCTGAGAACTGGATTCTCAGTTGCTTCATATGCTTCTGCAAAATTTGCATCACCTACGTACATGCCCCTCATATCATCAAAGCCTAACGTCTTGACTTTGAACTCCTGCAACAACAAACATTTCCTGCTTAAAGCATCAACCACTTTGTTAGTAGTACCAAAAATATGTTTTATTACAAAAGTGAAATTCTGCATGTATTCTACCCATTTAACATGCCTCTGATTCAACTTTTCCTATTGAGTCACATATTGTAATGCATGGTTATCACTATATAAAACAAATTCCTTTGGAATCAAATAGTGCCTCCATTTCTTTAATGCCTGGATGATAGCATAAAATTATTTATCATACGTGGAGTACTTTTCTTTTGCCTCATTCAGTTTCTCGTTGAAATATGCAATCGGCATGTCTTCCTGGCTTAAGACTGCTCCTATGGCAAACCCACTTGCATCACATTTTATCTGAAATATTTTCTGAAAATCTGGAAATACCAACACCGGTTGTTCTGTAATATTTCGTTTCAATAAATTGAAACTCTTCTCAGCCTCTTTCGTCCAGTGAAAAGATTTATGTCTTTTCTTCACTGTGTCCATCATTGCTGCACTAATCCCACTGAAATTTCTAATGAAATTTCGGTAGAAACTAGCCAATCCATGAAAACTCCTCACCTCAAATACGTTCCTCGATGATGGCCAATTCTTGATTACCTCCACCTTATCTGGATCCATCCTCAATTCATTTGTAGATATAACAAACCCCAAATAAATGAGTTCTGTCTTCATGAATGAGGACTTCTTCATGTTTATCAACAACTTCTCTTGTTGTAACCTCTTCATCATAATAGCCAAATGCTTCAGATGTTCAGCTTTAGTCTTGCTGAAAACCAATATGTCATCCAGATACACGATGACAAATTTCCCGATGAACTCCTTCAGGACTTCATTCATCAACCTCATAAAGGTACTCGGTGCATTCATCAAGCCAAACGGCATGACAAGCCATTCATACAATCCTTCATTGGTTTTGAATGTTGTTTTCCATTCATCACCTTCTCTCATACGAATCTGATGATATCCACTCTTCAAATCTATTTTTGAAATTTTTTTTTCTCCATTTAGGCAATCCATAAAATCATCCATCCTCGGCAATGGGAATCTATACCTGATAGTTATCTTATTATTGGCTTTTGAATCAGTGCACATCCTCCAGCCTCCGTCTTTCTTGGGACTGAGTACGGTTGGAACAACACACGGACTCAAGATTTCTCTGACCAATCCCTTGTCCAATAACTCCTGGACCTGCTTCTTGACCTCTTCATTCTCTTGTGGCGTCAATCTATACACGGCTTTGTTTGGAAAACTAGCTACTGGTATGAGATCAATATGATGAATCACGCTCCTTATTGGTGGCAATGAACGAGGTAATTTGTCCACTACAATATTAGTGAACTCTTCAAGCAGTTCCTGAACTTCTCCTGGCAAATCATCCACTCTTGTGCTAGTCAGAACAATTCTCGGTTTTCTGACCACAAAGAATTGTGGATCCTCCTTCTTCTTAACTTCTGTAAGAAGTTCCTTCCCACTCATGAGAAGTATTGTGTTGGTTACCTCCGGATTCACCTCTTTATCTTCAATTGGACACAACATATGAGTCCTCCCATTCCTTTCTAGGGTATATGTATTCATCCTCCCATCATGAATTACATTCCTATCATATTGCCATGGTATGCCCAGTAACAAATGACAGACATCCATAGGAATAACATCACATAAAATCTTATCGTTATATCCTCCTATCTTAATGTCAACTAAGAACTATTTTGTGACATTTACCTGATGTCCCTTCTGTAGCCATGAAACTTTGTATGAACTCAGGTGATCAATTTTCTCCAGCTCCAGCTTTTCTACCATCTCGGTTGAAATGAGATTATCAGTGCTTCCGCTGTCCACGATAACCTTGCATGCCCAACCCTTGGTCTTGCAAGTAGTCCTAAAAAGACTGTTCCTTTGCGTTGAATGTTCCATCTCTTTCTCTAGCATCAAAATGACCTTCCACATCACCAGTGATCTTCCGCCTTCAGCGTACTCTGCCTCAACATCTCGCCTCTGTGCCTCGGCGATGTGAGTCTCTCCGGTTTCTTTCTTTTTCTCTGGACACTCGAATGACTTGTGCCCATTTTTTCCACATGTGAAGCATGTGATTAGTCCACCTCTTCCTCTTCCTCTACCTCTGGTACGAGGAAACCTATTATTATCAGCATATCCTCCTCTTTGCTCAGTATGCTGTTCTTTTTGCTCAGCATATCGCCCTCGCTGCGAACTTCCACCTCTCTCTATCTAAGTCTGAGGTTTCTTCCAGTCATCCGTGGGCTTCTGGTATTTATCTTGGGCAACTGATTTTCCTTTGGTCTGACTCCTGCCTCTGCCTCACTGACCTTGCTTACGACTCAACTTCTCTTCAGCATTCAGAGCCAATTGGTAAGCATCCTCCACCATTCATATGGTTGCCATATTTATTTCATCCTGAATTTCATACCTTAGGCCATTCATATACCTGGCCACCTTTTCGTCATTGCTTTCGCGATGACATGCCCTGATATTCAACCTATAAAATTCCTCAGTATACTCCTTCACTGTCATCATCTTCTGTCTCAGGTTCTGCATCCTCCTGAATAGAGAAATTTGATAGTCCCTGGGAATGAATTTTGCCTTCATCTTTGCAATCAACCTGTTCCATCTCTTAATCTTCTGCTTGCCTTGGCAATGTCTGTCAGCTTGCAGTTCATCCCACCATAAGGTTGCATGTCCTTTCAATATCGTGACAGCATGCTTAGCCTTCTTATCCTCTTCGATATCTTCATAATCGAAGTAAGTGTCTAGAGCTATAATCCAATCTAGCAGCTCTTTTGCATCTAGATTCCCTTCATAAGATGGAATGTCCATCTTTGTTTTCAAACTCATCCGGGTGATAGCCTTAATTAAACGCTCAGTGGATGCATCTTCCGCTTGGATTTCTTCTTTTTCATGTCCAACATCACCTTCATCCTTGGATTCACTGATATCTCCTGCATCAGCTCTTCGCCTTTCTCTTATCTCCATGTCCTCCATTCTGGCACGAAGATTTCGCATTCCTCTCTCCATGTATGGATTCTGAACTTCCCTACCTCTTTCTCTGGACAATTCCCTTTCTTATTTTGGATCGAGTGATTGTCTACCTCTTCTCCTTGGCGGCATGGTGAATTCTCCTTTTTCTCTGCTACAGAAAGCAAAGAAGCTTTTCTAAGCTCTGATACCACTTGATGTAGGGCGTGCCACCTAGGCACGTCTGCTCTCACAGGATATTCTTCCTTCTTGCTCGAAGAACTCCAAGGTTCTTCTATTTCCCTATCGGGAAATCTGCACCCACAACAATCTTTCCCCGAGGTCTCCCCTTTACCACCGGGAGATCAACTAAATATCGCGATCTCGCGAGTTTGTGAATCAAAGCCTCCAACTCTTCCTTTCTAATCTTGCGATACCCAATCTGGCGATACAGGTATGGCCCTTCCTTTACTAGCGCCCTCATCACACGTAACTGTAGGCTAGGCTTAAATGTCAGTGCCTCTCGCAACTTGCACCTTCGTGAGAGTGTGAATCGATTTCTTGTGCCTCCCGTTGTGATCTTCCAAGACGCGATAGGTCAACACTGAGTTGACTCCTCCCTTGGCGGATTTTTCTACTCACAGCCTCGCAGGTTGAATCATCGAGTATTTACCCTCCTATTCCGCGAATCCCCGAGATGTGAGAATTCAACGGAATGTTGACTTCTATCTCTAGGCAACACGTGTCCACCCGTCGACCACGCGGGTCCCACCTTATGTTCTACCATGCACATCCACACGAACCTCAGCACTCGACACTTCATGACTTCTGATGTTGAAAGTGACCCCGTTCGACCTCCGAACCCCCGAGTGTGCGATAGGCGACGGGGTTCTCCAATCCAGCTGTCCTCCTTTCTTCCTCGCTCCTCGCATCTTCACGACTTGGAGTACCCAATGTTTGGGCTCTCACCCTGCGAACTTCCGAGTTCGCGAGATCCCTCAATATCTGCCACCTGTCCTCCTCAGATGGACGGTTCCTAGCCTTCTCGCCACTTCGCCACTCGCGAAGCTGAAGGACTTGCCTTTCTGTCCTCCGATGTCCGAGTCTCTGAGATGAGAAGATTTCCTGACACGCGTCCTCCACAATGAACGACTCTGATCTTGTAGGGATATCGCGCCTCACGATATCACTGTTCTTGTTGCACAACTTTTGGGGCTTCAACTCGCGAGTTCCCGATACACGATACCACGTGTGGATCTGACGGCTCCTATGACTCGGAATCGATGACCCTGCCCCTCCTGAGCTTCAAACCCTTCGGACCCTCTCACCGTAACCTCCTTGCACCTCTACAAGATCTAACGATCCTCAAAACTTTGCAAAATCTCCTCAGATGATTTCAACCGTCCATTCTTCCTTGTGTAATCCACAAAATGAAAAAAGTGTCTCTCCACGAGGCTCCTTCGCCACTTCGCCAACTTGCGACGCTTCTCCCCGACTTCTGACAGTAGCTTCCCTACACTTACCCTTCAGTAAGTTCGAAGGTCTATTCCTCCTGAGCTTTTCCACAACTTTAGTCTTTAGAAAGAACCCTTGCACGCACTCCTTGTGGAAAATATTCAATCATGTCTAAGTGTTGAAGTCGCTTGACTCTGCTCTATCCCGCAGCAACCGTTTTTCAAAGCTTCTGCTCAGATACACGACTGAGACTTTCTCCCTTATCCTGCGCACTCCTTGCACAACTCTATGCCTAACTGCACCTTCGCGACAAATGAGAACAAAATCTATCTCTCTGAGCCTTCTATCAACGCACCCCTTGCGGACGACTTCAACTGCACTCCTTGCAGGAATCCTTTCTCAAGTAGAGAAACAATTGTAACTCATTTCACTTCTCCTCAGATTTCAATCTCAACACATGAAATCATATGCACAACATCTCAAAACAATACATAACAGAAAACAAATGTTCATGAGCATATTAACAACACACACACACACAGAGAACACAAAACCATGAGTCTGAATCAATTCCTTCTATTAATTCCAGATCTATGCATGGATGTCTTCTACAACCCTCTGCTTCTCTCCTATGCTCTTCCTACTTTGAATTATGCTAGCTTCTCCTATGTTACAATGATACAAATGAGGGTGTCTATATCCATTTTCCCTCCTGTGCTCTAAAACTGTCTAATCTAAGAATTCAATTCTATCTACCTACACCTACTACTATAAATACCTCTGTCTATCTCAGACGAGAGTGTATGGCTCAAGGTTTGATTACATTTTTTCCAAGGCACCTAAATTAAATGATCTCATTTATGTTTAGCGCATCAACTTCAAGGGAAATTCAAAAACTTGCACTGGACGTCTTCCAGCTGTCTTCTGCTTCCACATTGGTTTTTGTTGTTGTGAGGGATGCTCCTGCTTCAATAATGAGGTTCTACTCTACCCATATCAATACTCTCTCAGCCTCTCTGACTGGGTCCCCCCCTACTGCTACTGCTGGTTTGGCGACTGCAGTTGGTCCTGCCTCTAGTCGAGGATGCCACCTAGTCCTCGAGAAGTCTGCTGGACGCACTGGTCCCACATCTGTACATAACAGATACATAAGTGTCAGATACTCTGGTATATAAAAAAATGATATATACAAAAAGACATAAAAATTAAATAAATTTGAAAAGAAAACTTACCCATCTCTCCTCGCTTCGCTCCGGGTGGTACAGGAATGTTAGGATCCCTAGAAAAATTGATCCCAACATAGGGATAGTACTCTATTGCCGAAATATTCCATGAACACCAGTCAAAAAAATTATCATCAAAAGCCTCGATGGTCCTCCCCCCCCCCCTGTCACAACAACAACACTGCCCATCTGCATAGCACTAGGAGAGAGGCCTCGTGCCATCATATAGTCTCTTGAGGACTGAGACTGGGTACCCTCTTGAAGAAAAAGGAACACAAAACAATCCCAAACCCAAAGTTTCAATGCTCTCGTATCCGACACTTTGTTAGTTGTATCTTCATGCAATCTAGCATGGTTGTACTCTAGTCTAAAATCCATGCATTTAAGCATTGTACTGCACAATGCATGTGCACCCGGGAAGCTTGATGCAAATCCGCAGATCCAGTGATTCACCCAATGAGAACTATGACTTTCAGTGATAGGTTGCTGATCTTATGTATAGGAACCTAAGAACCTACTTTCTCAGTACCAGCCTTGCAATGGAGTCCAATCAACTCCTCAATGTTGTGAGGCCCAGGGGGAAAAGTACACAAGTTGATTGGATCCCCTCTCCTCGAGAGACCAGTCATGAAGTAAATGTCTTCAGTCGTTGGAGTCAATGACTACCCCTCGAGCATGAATGCCTTTGTGTCAGGATGCCAATAATCTATCAAAGCATTCAACAACCTGGGTTGTGCCCTCATAATCGGACATTGGAAGAACTTTAACAACCCACATTGTGATAAAACAACGATAGTAGGGTCCTCTGAGACCAAAAAATCAATGTCTTCATGCTCCCTTTCTCTCCAATGAACATACATCCTACAAAATTCCAAAATTTGGAGAGTTAACTCTTGCCTTTTCATTTTTCCACTTATTTGAGGGTGTACATGGGCTGTCTTGGCGATAGTCACGTGTGCACGCGGGAAAATTATCTTCTGCCCGCATGTACACGCAGGTTGTGCTTGGACAACTCGCGTACACGCGGGGATGACCTCTTTAAAGCTCAGTGCCCCCCCAGAAAACAAAAATAAATGAAAAAATGAAGAATGGAAATGCAAGAGAGGCTAGTTTGTACTTACTTGGTCCAAGCGGAAGTTCGTTTTGTCCACTGAAGCTCTTGGAATCAACTCTTTCAACAAAGGGGTGTTTTTTGACTTTTGGTCAAATCTCAATTTACAATGGTGATAATGAGCTACCAACATTCTATTTATAGACTTTTTGGCCCCTTTTTATCATTTTTTTTGGACCCTTTTGTCATTTGTTTTTCTAGCTTGAAAATAGTTTACTATGGTTCTTGAGTTTCTCGAGGGATGTTATGATAAGTGTTACTTTGGGTATTTGAATTTTTTTTTGAGAGTTGGGTCGTTTTTAAAGGTCTTTTGGTAAAAAATTGTTTTTCCAACTTTGTGCATGTAAGATAGGATTCCACCTCCACTTTTTGCACCTCGTTTTCTTGTTCTCTTTGCCATAGGATCGATCCCACCGAATTGTGACACATAATCCTCACTCCTGCTCTATAAGTGTCGTAATTTAGTGGTAGATCCTACCTTCACATGAATGCCCTAGGTAGATCCTGGTTTGCATTCTGGTGTCCATGCTGTCATTAATGATCATAGGCTCAGGAGTCCTTGTTAGTTGTTACTAATTACGAGTTTGAGCCTCACTTGCATGATTCATTATCACTTTTGACCTCACTTTCAGGACTCCCAAAAACAACAGGTCCTTCTTTTAAGACATTTTCAAACCCTCTAAACATGAAAAGATTGTTGAGTGATCTTGTTTCCCTTCATGCTTGCCAAACTAAAATTTGAAGGCATGTCTGTTCGGTGGTAGTTTACTCCTTTTTTGATTTGGATGGTCAAATGTACGAACAAAGGTATACTCTAGGAGCCTCGGTTCTCTAGAAGAGTATTCTCAGGTATAGATTTAACCCTTTTTCGGGCATGAGGGACTAAATTTATGGAAAAGTAACCCCCACGAAGTCCATAGTTAAGATCTTTTCAGACTCCCTAAAATTGAAAAGATTATCGAGTGACCTTATTTCTTCACACTCATTAAATTGGTCCAGAAGAACACCCCTTACAGAGTCCATAGTTAAGCTCTTTTCAGACTCCTTAAATATGAAAACATTGTCTAGTGATATCATCTTTATCACACTCATTAAAATGATTTTGAATAGATGTCTGTTCGGTGCTATTTTACTCCTTTTTCGAGCCGACTAGACTACCTTCGGAAAAGGTACCCCAGTAGATTCTCCTTTTACGCTTTTTCAGACTCTCTAAAAATGAAAAACCGTCAAGCTTACCTTCTCTGGGCTCATTAAAATTACATCGAAGTACATTATCATTGTGTCTTATTAATCACATTTTCATCCCTGCATCTTTGGCCTAATGCTGGCTCCATGTTTCTCTCAACTGAACCATTTGAAGGATGCCTTATACGCAAGCCTTGTAGCACTTTGCCTCTGCGTCTTGACACCTTGACCCATGGAGGATTTTTCCCAAGTGTCATTTTCCTGCATATGTCCCCTTGATCTGAGAATCAGTGTGTTCCTTGCACTTGGAACTGGCATGTCTATGACACTCGATCCTCCTTTGTAACGTAGCATTCTTTTATTCTTTTTCAAAGCTTCCCAAAATTAATGAAAAAGACAAAAAAATCAAATATACCCCAAAAAGAGGAAGGGAAAAGTATTTTCTTTTTGTTAAAAGCACAATGAGTTGCCTTTGGACAAAACACATCCTTCCATTTGTCCGTCAAGCCCTAGGATTCAATATGACCTTAGGAAAGTTGTTCTCGCTACATAGAGTTGTGTCCTCCTCCATTTGGTTATTCTTCCAAACATTTGGAGAGTTCGAGTTGCCTCCTTCATCGTGAAGTTATGTCAATGCCATGCTGCCTAAGTCTCATCTTTTGTCGTGTTTTCATCCAAGGGAAATTTTAGTAAACTTGAGTCAGCCCTTCTGCAGTTTGCCTCTTGTTCTCATTCCTGGCCACTCCAAAAGACTGATCAATTCCTTGTTCGAAATCAATAAAGTTCTTTGCCTGATCATCGAGATCCTCTTGTCTATTCTCGACGAGCAGTCAAAGACATCTGGGTAGTGAACTCATACATTGATATTACACTCCTACCCAAGTTTTGAAGATTTTGAAGTTGTTGCTCGAGCTCTGAAGACCTCATCTCTAGCCATCAGGCTTCATTGGCTTCTTGAATATGGATACTATACATGTATATATTTTGATTTTGAGATGTATATCCGCTGTGTACTGCTCATGACTACAATTTATATAGTTATATGACATTGATCTGCCATCACTGAACAACTCTTCTAAAAAGCATTGTTTTGAAGGTGTATGTGCCCTACACCACTACTGCATGCGTACACATGCTTGCGGCACCACTACAGCTTGCGTACACTCACAAAAAATTGTGAAAAATGAAAATTGAATATGGATATGGGTTTTTGGGTCATTAATTAACCATTTTACCACCCATAGCCAGTCACCCCAACTGTTACTATCTCTTTTGGCCTATAAAATAAGGTGTTGGGGCCCCATTCTAAGAAGAAGCACAAGAGCATAGAAACTTTGTCCATTTCAATATTCCCCCGTTGCCCCAATATTTTGCAACCACATTGTGAGCTTGATCCAGAATTCCTTCTTCCTCCTTTGCAAATCCTTTCCATTTTCCTAGAGAGAACTAAAGAGGAGAAGAACACATGGAAACAGTTGGTGCATGGTGAGGAGGAGACTAGGACCAAGTTCGAGGAGAAGTGTCGGTCTCATGTTGTAAATGACTTTTGTGAGATTAATATAAAGAAGTACTTTTTCTGTCCTGCCAAATGACGTCTTAAATATTTATGATTTGTTTACATTTCTTGGTTATGATGTCTAACCCACTAATCCATACATAGAATGCATGCTTGTAGTTTCTTGTTTGTCTTTTGGTGAATGCAGGTTAGCCTTGGGAGGATACTTGCAGTCAGTAAACAATCAAGTGCAAAGGGATCAACACTGGACACAGAGTTTAAGGTATGCCTACCAGATTCCTGTACTTTGTCTTTTATGTATGAGTGTGGGATAACGTTGGGAAAGTTGATAAAAAGTAGGAGACTTTAGATGGTTACCTTTGCCTACATTTTAGAACCCTAGTGTAGTCCGCAGAGGGGTTTTCCCACTATAGCAGTTCCTTCCTTGCCTCTTTCTCTTCCACTGTAGGTATGTCTCGAGTGAGGACTGGAATCCTCCATTCGTCCTCCCAATCCTTGATGACCATTTCTATGTCTCCCTCCATGATGCAATAGCACATTTTTAGCCATTGTTTGTTGGGATCCTTTCATGCCTAGATCCACATCGCATGTCAAGTGGACTTAAAGTTAACTATGCCATGATAGTATGAAATAGCTTGTGGTGGTATCCTCCACATGTTGGCGATGGTCTCTTGTAGATCGCGAAGATATCCTTTGAATATAGTTGCGTTCATCTTTCTGTTTCTGGCGTTCGAAGTGGTGCCAAGCAATAAATATCTCGCTCCATGATTGGGTTTGGGTCTGGTGGAAAAAATACATATCTTGGTTCCTTCCATCCCATAATGGCTATCAACATGATCAACCATGAATAATGAAAATTTGTCCCCAGATCATGTGCATTCTTGCATTCATCTAGAAACATATTCAAAAGATAAGGGGCCTAGTTGATCATGGTTCCCTCGACACATTGTGCTGCAGATGCGACGACCCTAGCCGAGACTTCCTCCTTGTAGAATTTTCTGAGCAACTTGCAAGACATGATTTTCACGACCATTTTTGTCATGGTGTCACTGATCCATTTGATAATAATTCTGTGCGTCCCCCTTTTAGTGTCATATTTATTTTTCATCTCCTCAGCGAGTGATTCCTCCTTTTTTTTTCCTGCAGAAATTTTGCGAGATCCATACCCGTGATGGAAGCCCTGTGATGTGCACAATGAGATCTACATCTATTGAGATGAGCTTGTTCAACCAAAAATCTCCACCACGTGTGACCGCCATCAATTGCGTCACCATCAATTGCTTGACGCAATTGTTTTCATACTGTCCTTTGCCAAAGTGTGGTAGTTCCAACAGACCTAAAATTTCAGTTTTTTCCAGTCTTGGTGCCATGGTGGTGAAATCTGGTCGTTTGCTAAGCTCAGTAGCCTTTGCAACCTCTATAAACTTCTCTCTGTGCTTTGTATGCTCTATCTCTCTCTGCCTCCTTAAATTTCGCAATAAGATTTTTCCTCCCATGTCCTCGCTTTGTATGGGTGTTGTGTGAATCCTGTTGAAGACGTTACCTTTATTACAGATTCAATGAACCTCCGGTTTTGTCATAATTTCCATTACCCTCCCTCATCATCTCTAGTTGGCGTGATTATAGTGGCGTCCCATCCATTGTTTCCGACATTGAATTTCACATGTCGTTTTCACTTAGCACTTATTTTTCCATCTTCTTCTTTTCCCGCTTGTTTTCGTTTTGAAATTACCGTTGGCCTTGTCTTCATCGGGATTGTATTCCTAAGTGTGTGTGTTCCTTCTCCTTTCATAGCACTATACCTTTGTTGGTATTGTTTGATATCCTGCTTTATTTATTTATTTTTACTACGCGATGGATTTCAAGTTGTGGGTGGTCGAATATCCTAGCACCTTCAACTATACAATTTCCCCATCTATCACATTTTTTACTTCGTAGATTCCTAACTAGTGCATTCTGAGTTTTCATGGATGTTGAATGGATTTGCTATCATACATCAACACTAATTCTCCTTCCTTGAAAGTTTTCTTCTTGATGTGTCTGTCATGCCACGCTTTGTCCCTCGCCTTCTGAACTTGTTGGTCTAACCCTGCTAGGATATGATCTTCCTCCATGATCATCAACTGATTCAGTCTCTCCTGTACTGTGCCTCACTCTGTCATGTGTGTAATCACTGCTACGCGCAGACTGGGTATAAAAAATTCTAATGGCACCACTGCTTATTGTCCATATACCAATATGAATGGTGTGTGTCCTATCAATTTCTTGCATGTGGTCCTATATTCCCACAATATTGCTAGTATTTTGAGGTCCCAATCATCCCTGTTGACATTACAGATCTTTGTCAATGCGTTTTCCAAGATTTTGTTGAATGCTTCTACTATTCTATTTGCTTGTGGATGATATGGTGTTCTCTTTTGATGGTGGACTTCAAACTCTTCAGTCATATCCTTAATAGTGTTGTTAATGAAGTGTGTACCTTGGTCGCTCATCAAAATTCTTGGGCAACCAAATATAGTGATTACTTGTTCAAATTTAAAGTGTGTTGTTGTTTCTACGCTGAAATATTTGACTGGTGTTGCTTCCGCCCATTTTGTTAGGTATTTCATCGTGGTGATAATGTATCTTGCTCCTGTCCTCTTTGCTAGTGGGATAATTTGTCCAACAAAGTCTATTGCCCATTTGTCGAATATCTGCAATATTACCTATGGTCATAATGGAATTTCTTCCCTTCTATTGGGTTTTCCAACCCTCTGACAGACATTGCATCTCTGGCAGTATTCTTTCAAATATTTGTGAATGGTTGGCCAACAAAGTCCTGCACACAATACCTTCTTCGTGGTAGCTTTGCCTATGTAATGTCTTCCTGTTATTCCCTCGTGGGATTCTACTAAAACCCTTGGTATTTCATGGTCTAGCACATATCTTTGCAAGATGCTATCTGCACCCATTTTGTATAAGTGTCTTGCGATCAACTGATAATCTGTAGCTTGGACTAGCCGGTTTTTCTTCAGCACGGTGTTGTATTCCTATGGCGCAGTACCTATACTTAAGTACTGGATGATGTATACAAAGTATTCATCGACAATCTGGACTGAAAATAGTTGTGCATCCATAAAGTTGTCCTCTAAGCTTGTAGGTTCCTCTCCATTCATGACCCTTCATAGGTGTTCAGGTCCTGCATTTAACTTTACTGGCTTGACTATTACTTCAAAATCAAACTCTTGAAACAGTAGTAACCATCGACAGATTCTCCCCCCCAACACTGGCTTGTTGACTAGGTATTTAAGGGCTGAGTGATCTGTGAACATCTTAAAATGTTTTCCTAGTAAGTAGTGTCTGAACTTCTGTAGTGCGTAGACCATAGCTAGGCCTTCCCTCTCTGTAGTGTTGTAGTTCTGATCTGATTCTGATATTTTTTTTTCTCGCGAATGCTATAGAATGATCCAAATCTTCTACTCCTGGTTGTGCCAAAATAACTCCAAGTGCTATGGCTGATGCATCTACATGTACGCGGAATGTGTTCTCATAGTCTGGAAATACCAGTATTGGCGCAGTGACCATATTTTCTTTCAGTGTATCTAGACCGTGTTGACAATCTTCATTCCATTGAAACTTTGTATCTTTCCTTAACAGTTACTCCATTGGCATGGTGATCTGTGCGTACCCTTTGATAAATTTTCTGTAGTATCCCGTGTGTCCCAATGTCGCTCTTAGTTGTCGAACTATATTTGGTGGTGGTAATTTAACAATTACTGCAATCTTTGCGGGATCTACTAGTAAACCTTGTTTGCATACTATATGGCCCAATAGTATCCCAAACAATGTTCCAAAGATGCACTTATTGATGTTTAATGATATCTGGCACTTCCTGCACCTTTCTAACATCAGTCGCAAGACCTCTACGTGGTATTTCAACATAATATAGACTATACAGTTGTCCAAGTATAATTCTAGAAACTTGTGGATAAATTCCTTAAATGAAGCTATGACTACTCTGGAAAATATTGCTGGTGCGTTCTTCAGTCCAAATGACATGACTGTGTACTGGTAGAATCCCCATTCTGTAGAAAATGTGGTCTTGTATCTGTCTTCCTGTGCTATCTTGATCTGGTGGTAGACTGAGAATCCATCAATGAATGAGTAAACTTCGTGTCCTCCTATGTTCTCCAACACTTCATCTATGAAAGGTGTAGGGAACGGGTCATGTAGGCATGCATCATTCATCTTCCTCAAGTCGATGCATATTCTTATCCCTCATTGTTTTTTCTCCTGAACTACCATCAGTCTTATCCATTCTGATTCTTCCACATGTTCTATGATTTCAGATTCAAGCATCCAGTCGATCTCAGCTTTGAATTTCTGCTTATATAACGGGTTTAATTTGTATGGTCGTTGTCTGATCGGTCTTTCTTAAGATCTGAGTGGTATCTTCATTTCTCCTATCTCTCCTGCTATGCCCTTCATTTCTCTAAATGTTATGGAGAATAGATCGTTTTACTTGCACAATAAATATATTATTCTTTCTACTATTTGCTCATCCCAATAGTCCCCAATGCTGGCCATTTTGGGATTTTCAATTGTCCCAATGTTGAATTTCTTCACCTTGATCGACACTGCAATTAATTCTAATTCTAGAGGTGGACCTTCCACTTCTCTTTCGCCTTCTACTTCCTCGATCTGAATATCGCGCAGATCATCTTCATCTGGTGCTTCTTCCTGCACATGGTAGCATGAAAACAACTCTTTCACTGTCTTTTTGTTCCACTGTTGATCCTTTGTTATGAATTCAACTTCTGATTCCTTAATGAGTATGACCCCTCTTATCTGCTTAAGTGTTGCATCTATGGGGTTCTCATGCTCGAATGATAAAGTGACTGTAAAATTTTGTTGCAATATTATCCATCTCGTAGTTCCTCTGCGTACTTCCTGGTCCATATACCATTTTGTTGGTATGCCTTCTAAGGTATGTATGAAATGATGAGGCCATTACTTTGAAGGTGTCATTTTCCATAGTGCTCTTCACTTCTCCAAGTGTTTCGCTAGTGCGACCTGTCCATCGTACTTCTGTTGCTGGTTGCTTCTCTGTTCTGCACCAAACCTTATGCGCAGTAGCCGCTTACATCGGTACCAATCCTTGATTGTTTCCTTGTGTGCGCCCCACCATCTTGCAGGTTTTTCCTTGAGTTCTATATCGAGTGCTAAGAGTCTCTGATTTTCTAACACTTCATTCTTGTACTGTGCCAATAATACTTCTAGATCATTTAATCCATGGAAACTGGGTGGTTCCCTTATCTTTGTACCTACCCATGTTACTGCGCGGTCTATTCTTGCACATATTCTTGTGGAAACTTTGTGTAGCCTTTGTTGCCATTTTTCTAAACCTGTATATGAGTCTGTCACACATGAAGTAATTCTTCTCCAACTGAGTATCCCATCTGTAGTTGGGTTTACGTAATCCTCACCATGCATAGTTTTTCTATACAACTAGTTGATTTCCTCCAAGTCTAAGGAAGTATGTTCTACAAACCTTTCCTCTTCTGATGGTTCTAATGGCGCGATGACCCTATATTCTTCTAACTCAAATGCCATTTTTTGTGTCTTTAAGTTGATTATGACTTGATTATCAAACACATAATCCAAGCCAAGTAATGATGGATATGGTTTTGTGTCATCCATTATTTCAATCACTTCAAAGTATGCTTTGGTGTGCACTCCATCCATATCTATTGTTACTCCTTTCAGTCTACCAATTGGCAGAACTTTGTTTTAGTTTGCTAGTTTCAGCTGAACAGGTGAATATCCTAATGTGGGATCTCCCATAAATTGACATGTTTTATTATGTAATACATTGACTTCAGATCCTAGATCTAGTATGATAACTTCCATGTTGAAATCTTCGATGTTGGCATTCATCCTGAACTCCCTACCTGTCCTTCTCCTTGTATGTAGGTGATTGAATGTTTTTTGTTCTAGTTTTCCTTCTGTCTCTATGCTACATCTTTCTAATATATTTTGCAATATTTTGATAGAGGATGGGTCATTCAATAGTTTTACACATGATTGAAAAAATCATTTGATTGTACTTACTTGTCCCATGGGATGCATTTCGTTGGTATGATCCAACAATGGAGGCATCACGTACTCTGGCGCTTCCTTGCTCTGTTGCGCAGTTGAAGTCGACGCGGTATCTTTATTCAAGAATTATTGTCTAGATTTATTAAATGTGTCCTCATTCTGCGTGTCAAACTGTCTCCTTGGTTCAAAATTCTTCTTCACCCACTGGTGTTATACTGGCTCTTGTCAGGCTGCACCGTTTCCTGTTTTAACTCCTCTGCACATAACTATGTTGATATTTTGTCCTTCATCCCTCGCTTTAGATAAAATCCATTGAAAATTTTGGTTGTTCTGGTTCCTCTTTTCCTAGATCTTCCTTAGTAACATCAAACATTCTTCCGTGTCATGATCTAATGCGCAAAAATACATACAAGTCACTGGTGGAAGTGGACATTCCCTTGCATAATGTCCCAGTTGTTGACAGTTGTGACATACCACTGGTCCTCTACCTCTTCCAAAGCCTCCTCTTTCTCGTCCTCCACCTCTGTATCCAGCTCGATATCCTTTTGACGTGTTATATGGAGGAGCCTAATTGTACTGTGCAGTATTGTACTGAGGTTGTGTTGTGTTGTACTATGGCTGTGTGATATTATATGGTTGTTGCACAGTATTATACTGTTGTTGTGTAGTGTTGTATTGGGTTGGAACTTGGTTAAATTGTGGTGTGTATTTCCTGGTCATTATTTCTTCCTACACCCTGTATGCATCTGATGTCCTCTCTCACATCAAATCCATAGTTCTACAATCTTTGTCATCATGTACCACTGACTTGAAAAAGTTGCAATATGAACTCTTTGGGATTGTCTAGTATTTATGCATCATTGGGTAGTGATATGGATCATGGCCTGGTTTCTTATAGTTTTCACACCTTTGTCTTCCTATTGGTAACCGGTTAGGCATTAGGATTTCCATTTACTTCATGAATTTTGGACATTCATTCTTTTGGTGTCCTTTCGTCCTCCATGTGGTACTCCAAACAACTTCTCGTTTGTCCTTACTTTCATTCTGGTTTAGCTGGAATGTTAAGTTCTTCAATTCCTCCTTCAACTCTTCAATGGTTGGGTTCATCTGTTGATATTGGTTTTCTTCCATTTGCAGGGTTTCCTGTGAGCCTCTGCGTGTGTCTGAAATTTCTTTTTTCGTAATGGGTATTTCAAGTGTGTTAGTAGTGAATTGATGAATAAGTGTCTATGATGCATATCGGTCATGAGATATTTCAACTTTCCTTTCATTTTCTTGAATATTTGGTCAATCTCCCATACATATTCTCCTAGTTTATGTATAATTTTTATCATCTTGTTCATGTACTAATCCTCTGAACTTGGCTTCTGAAACTTATTTATCAACAATTTCTTGATTTGTACAATCATTTTGGTTGTCTCTGGTGGATTGTTTATAGCTAAAATCATATACTAATCTAGTGCGCGATCCATTAGTGTAATCGCTAGTTGTGCAATTTTGGTATCTTCGTCTGTGATCTGTTTTTCTTCCCAAATCTTTTCACATATTAAAAAAATGTTTTTTTGGGTCCTCCGATGCTTCTCCTTTGAATTCTGGTAACTTGATGGTGGGATTGTGTTTGACCATCCTGAATGTTGAAATACTACCTCCACGTGGTGTAGATACTTGACTAGTGCTTATTGAACTGGCTCCTCCAACTTTTGTGCCTTATGCGGATGTACTTCCTGCTGTCTTTCTTCTTCTGAAATTCAGTTTTCTAAATGATGGTGTTCTCTTTGGTGTATTGGTCGCACATGGGTTTATGGGTTCCACACTGACATTAATATGGATAGGATTGTTGCATTCTCTTCCTGCTCTTGGACCTCTCATCTTCCTTTCATCCAGGATTTCCTCAATCTGCTCCACAGCCTGGAGATCCTTTACCTCTTCTTCATCACTCACCAATCATTCCCTTGTGGATACAACTTTCTTCTTTGTATTCACCTTGTATTGGTAGGGTACTCCACTGCGCGTCTTTCCAGCTGTCGCCATGATCCACTTGATCTAGTCGTCGCCCATCACGATTGGGTCCAAGGGTTCCTCCTTCCCTTTATCCACTCCTCCTTCCATTTCTCCTCTTTTTGTAAGTTCTTTCCCCCTTCCCTCATGCACGTAGGGAAGTTTAGCTGTCTAAATCTATCGTCATTACACCTTTCTTATATAGTAGTATCTTAATATAAGTATACAACGATCGAATATACCTTCCTCGAGGCCTACGTAGAAACTATTTCTCCGCTAATATGTATGACTTTGTTGTATCTACTGCAAATTTTATTATAAATCCTTCTACAATATTGTCAAGCCAAAAATCTACTGCGCAGGTGAATTTGTTGTTCACCTAGTGTAACTGCTCAATCTGAAATGAGGTCCACACTATCTATTGAATCTGGTTTGTTGCATGGTTATCTTTCAACCTCAATATCCATTCCTACAATACGTGTGGGAAATCACAGAAAAAGACTTCATGTAGATCGGTAAACATGTATTTCTCAAGATATTTGCGTGGTGTTACTCTAGGGTTTATGTTATCTTTCTGCACAAATTCTATCTCTTTTGTATTTAACCATATTTTGATCTCTGATTTTGTGGGATTCCATGGTCTCAACATCCCCTTCTAGAGGTGCATTTTTCTCATCGTCCGATTAAGTATTCCCTTGACCCGCCTTCCGCAGATCTTATGAGTTTTCAACAGATCCCATCTACTCAATCCTATACTGTTCCAATCAACGAAAATAGAACCATTTGTTGGTTATTATTCTATCTTAGTTTATATCTTTAAATTGATTGACCCAGGGTTCATATCTACTAGGGTTCCAATAAAGCCTCTAAAAATATCAGCCCTCCTGGTAAACTAGAAAGCAACACAGTGCACTTAGTGCACTGCGCAGTCTCACCCAAGATAGTATTAATGGGTGACTAAAATACTAAAGTGTTTGCAGTCTAGGATTGAGTGAAGATATGAGAGGTGTGTGATGATATTTCCATTCAACTTATTAAGGCAGTAAAATATCATCCACAATTATGCATGGAATATAATCAAATCATTCATTTAACATATCAACAACTACTTAAAACTAGTAAGGAAACACATGCATTCAATCACATAACATAGGGTTTTACCGTGGTTCACCCCCTCCTGGGATACATCCACAAAGATCTGTCTTTTAAGCTCTTTTATTATAACAGTTCCAAAACTACAGCGCTGCGGGCCTTACATCTCTTCTCAGTCGGGTTGAGATATATTACGAGGAAGAATAGATCGCACCAGGATCCTCATCCTATGATCTAACCATCAATATCTACCCTCCTTCTTCTTCACAAGCTCAACAACTTACAAAATTAGGTCGTATCTCAAAATATTATAGCTCGATACACTATGTCTGTCTCTAGCTCTCTCTCCTAACTCTTTCCTCTCTCTATGAAACATAGGTATCTATATTTATACATTTATGGCTCATCAACCATTACATTGTATAACAAAAACCCTAACCCTAGAATCATTAGGTATTTCATGCATGCAAGCATGCTTCTCTTTCTTCTAGCTGTCACTTTCCTCATGCATGCCTTCCTTCCCAAAAATAGCCATTATTTTTCGCTTTGGCCTTGTTATCGCACAGTTTGTAGCTAGGTCAAATGGCTAGAAGGTATAGGCCAAACCGACGTAACAGGAACCATCCCCACCCAATGTCACCTCAATGGGGAGGTTATTTCTATTTAGGGAGGCTAACCCAGGGGAGACGTCCTCGACAACCTGGGGTTTTGAAGAGGCAAAGATATAAAGGTTAAGGTTAAAGTCCCTCCTCAAAGGTTACCACCAAGATCAGATAGTCCGGCTACTCAGCCAATAAAGAAGTGTATGCCCAAATGAGAACACCGGCCCAGAACAAGGCAATAGAAAAATAATATATGCAGGCTATAATTCAGTGGGTTAGTACTTCATGTAACTATCTAACTTCAATATACAAGCAATGTAAAAAAATAGATATTAATGAGATCAACGTTTTGTCAATATAGAAATGGAAAATTATCAATTCATTAACAACTATTAAGATGATGTGGCTGACAATGTATTCAATCAATCATTTACTCAATAAATGATTTCAACCATTATATAATTGTTTATCATCAAAAATTTCTGCGTCAATATGGAATAACCAAGTGTGACGTCAGCCTAGTTAGGGTTTCAAATTTAAAAGTTTTGAGAGGTTGTTTGAGCACTATCACTTCAACGTTGTGTGTCTAATATCAGTGCCTAAGGGTAGATGGAGTCAATTAAGGAGAGGAAACAAAGTTGAAGGAATAAAGGCTAAGGACAAGAGGGAAGGGTTCTAGAGTGCTGCAATGGTAGGGCCCTAGAATCAAAACCCTAGGGAAAAGAGGCTCACTTTGGTGTTTCTTAAGAAAGGCTTTGTTCTCTTTCCTCCTTCCTTAGGTCAATCTTGGCAAAATGGCTAGCATAAAAGATAAGTTAAAACAAGAGAATGAGGTGAGGGAAAGTGTTGCAATGGCAAGGCTTTATCACCAAACCCTAGAAGATGGACGACCCTAGGTGTAGATAACCTAGGCCTGGGATGTCACCTCCTTTTTAACCTTTAAAAACACAGCTAGCACAAAGGGAAAAAGTGAAAAGAGTGTAGCAAAGGTTAGGCTCTTTCTTCCTTCTTCAATGGTTGAATATTTCTCTCTAAGGGGACATGAAACAAGGACCTACTTGTGTGCTTGTCACCTAGGGTTTAAATCAGAAAATTTATAAGTAAATGCAAGAATGTAAACCTACAACCATTCAATTAAGAAGTTTTGCAAGAAAAAAACACTTACATATCATGATGAAAAAGCATATGCAAAGCCTAGTTGTAAACCTTCCTTCAAGAGAAATGCCAAAAATGCCAAGATAATCCTTCCATAAACAAGTGCATCTCCTTTAAAATACCAAATACCCAAGTAGGGTGCAAAAATAAGACCTCACAAGAGAGTGAGTTGTGTGTTATGTTCAAATGAGGGAAAGATATCCTCAATATATAGTGTATCATGACCTATAATTAAAATTAGGTCATTAAAAATAGACGACAAGGCTACAAACCAAAAATCATATTGTTTTCTCATTAAGTGTTTTCTAAAACCCTAAATGAGAAAAATATGAGACGTCAAGCCCTCCTGAGGGAGACGTTAGGCCCTTTTGGGGCTAGTTCAGCATCCAGAAGTCAAATGTTAGCCCTTCCTGGGCTCCTCCAAGATGCCACATGTGCCATCCATCCTATCAAACTCCCACACACTCAAGGTGACATCAAGGCATCCTGGGTGACGTCCTGGTCATAAAAGGAAAACGCTCCATCTGAGAAGGGTCAACCCCCCTGGGCTAGGCTCAGCCAAAGTTTTCTGGATGGAACGTCCTTCTTCTTCTCATGTGAAAGAGCTCAACCAATCACTATCCTGTTGCTATAACCCTAAATTGCACCACACATGCTTACCTAGCATCAGGCCAACTCATATCCATTCCTTGCCAAAACCATGCTGAGGAACCTCTTTTAAAATCCTTTGGATTTAAGCCAAACACGCCCTAACTCACTACTGCACGCGTTGGAACATTGGCAGGCCTACTACTGCATGCGTTGGAACGCTGGCAGGCCTACTACAACCCGCATTTACCTAACAAAGCACAAAAACAGGAAAGTTACCGACGGGACAAAAAGCTATGGGTCAGTTAACTAAAAAACCTAGCCATGCATGGCTGAGAGTTCGTCCAAAACCCTAGCTCCTTCTAGCCTATAAAAGAAGGGGTAGGGGTACTATTTGGAGGAGGAAAAAAGATAGCGAAGAAACTCTACCCAATTGCCAACTCCATTTGTCCCAACCCTTTAGCCTTTCCTCAAGCTTAAGGAGGATTAAAGCAAATCAGTTGGAGGACAAAGAAGAGGAGGATCCCAGGATCAGGATCAAGGAATGGTGGCTGGTCTCAACATTGATTGTAAGTTGATTCATCTTGAATATAATAAAGAATACTTTTCCCGTCCCAATGCATGAGTTTTACATGTTTTATTCGATTTATTCTTAATCTCTAACCCTCAAGTAGAAAAATAGCATGCATGCATAGTGTTTTGTCTTGATTACATGATTGTTTTTGGAAGGAGTAGCGCAAGCAAACAGACAAAGCGCAATGGAGGATCTACACCAAACATCAGTAAAAAGGTTAGTAGGTCCTTTCCATGCTCGTATGTTAGAAAGGGGTTTGAGTTTTGGGGTGATAGGTTAAAAGTGATTTCTTTAAGGTCACGATCTGCATGCAAGCCTAACCCTAGCTTGCTAGTCTGTAGGGTATTATTTCCCCACAATAGAATTGGTGACTCCACTGGGGACTACTCTTTAGGGTTTTTCCGGATTTAGTTGAAGGCTTTTGGGTAGCTTAAAGGATTGGATTTTTCTGTTTCTTTGCATGTCTATTTTCTGTTAGGTCAGAGCTAGCAGGGAACCTGGTTATTTATACTAGTTTTTCCTTGACTGTTGCTTGACGATAATTATCGGGACACACAGAGGTACACGCGGCCTGCATAAGGCCTGCACACGTGTAACCCATGCCCTAACCTTCTATAGCCCATGTTTGAATGCTTGCTGTAGAGGTTTCAGTAACGTGTAGGAGTCAGAGAGCTTAAGAGGCAGTCCCCTCTTCCTTGTCATAATTAGACATTCTTAGGGGGCTTTCTAGATCCTGTCTGGGTCTTGCTGGTTCACTGTCTTGTCTCAGTTTTCTTTATTGCGTTTGTTATTTTTGCAATCATTTTTCTTTTCTGATTAAAGAAGAAGAATCCAAGCCTTCAAGAGACCCTGGTTGTCAATACCAGAGGCCTCTTCCAGGTCTGGTCTTCCTGTGTTTAATTTTGTCTTGGATTTTATACAAACCTGCGGCCTGTGCAAGTTCAGCTCGCGGGTACCCGCTTACTGTTATAGCTTAGCACGCGTTTGCACGAGTGCTGTTTTAGTGACAGTCATGGGCTTGACTGGTTTCTTTTCAGCCTGGGTGGGGCAGTGATCCCCTCCTGTGGTGAGAAGTGTTCCTCTCAGGGGTTTGAGTCTAGGGATGCATAGTCAGTAGGTTAGGGCCTCTTACCCTTAGCCTGGTTTTTTCTTAGTTGATTGTTGATAAAAAAAAAAAAGATTTTGTTTTATGGTTTTTAGACAAGCGTAAGAGTTGGTGCTTTCTTGATTACCATTGTGTGTCTTTGCTCTGGTTCTTTGCGATCTATGATTTAAGCCAGAATTTTATTTTGTTTTCTTGGTTTTGTGTTTGTCGACATTTTTCCTTTGTTGCTTCATTTAGCACTTAAATAAATAAAAAATTTCATCTCTTTTTTCATTTGCTTCTTTGTTTGAAGATTGTGTTGCTGCATCAATAGCTAGGAAGAATTCTTTTTTCATAAGTTTTTGCAGTGCATTTAGAGCGTAAGTAGCTCGTAGACTGAGCGAAATTCCTTTATGTTTGCTGCATGAAATCTTAGAAAATTTGAAAAGAAAAAGAAATCTTTATTGGTGAAAAGTTGTTGGTTTTTGCATTTTTTGTAAAAGTTTTTGTTTCCAAGCATTTCTTATTCATTTTTCTTTGAGTCTTTACACACCATCAGTTTTACCTTCATACCTTGTGACGTAAAAAATCCCATAAAAGCAACGCTAATTTAAAATATATTAGACTCTTTTGTTTGTAGGGTTCATACACTAGCTCAGGACTAGGGCCTTGGAATAGGTTGGAGAGTAAATTCTCCAAGGCCACTCAAACCAAACATTGGAGTCTGTCATAGGGAGTGCAGAAGTTCAGTTATGTGAAAGTTATCTGGGACCCCCCTTTAACATAGGGGCTAAACACGAGGTCACGTAAGGAAAGGTAGCGGAGATAACCCCTCCAAAGCTGGACCAAACGTAGTGGAGAACACATATCGAGGATTTGTTAAGGGATTCCATCGTTTGCATTTTCCATGGGGCTTTGTGGGTCTCGAATCCATTCAAGGTCCTCAGTTGTCTTCTGGACCATTTGCTCTCGATACCCTTGACAGGTTTTGGGCTTGATACCCTGGTCATTGTGGTCTACCCGACTATCGACTGTACCCGCCTGGTGACTGTTCTCGTGTTGGAAAACTAGTTTCCAATCTTGTTAGGGACATACACAGGTGACTGTGGGGGTATACCGCGGTACCTAGGATAGAAATATGACTACGCTTTGCAGAGTATACCCGGAGGGTTCTTCCATTTTCGAGTTGCACTTGCACCGATAAGTTGCTCTAGTGTTGGTTGTTGTAACTGTTCTTCCAACTAGTTTAGTGTTTGCTTGATTTATCTCATAGGGGCTTATTTTTTAGTGTGCGTTACTATTTGATCATGTAGAATATCTTAGTGTATCATGGATCTTCTCATACCGTGGAGGATTCCGGGCTCCGCCGTTCACGAAGGCTTCTGGGCCTGCCGTCGGTTATACTGGAGCCACCCCCGCCACCATTGAGGCGGAGGCTAGACCAACAAGGGTCTTTCGAAGCAACCGGGTTTCAAACCATTAAGCCCGAAAAAATCCCGGAGGAATCAATCGTCAATATTGGCTCGGTTGAAACCTCAACCACTGATACTTGGCCGCACGTTATTGTGCCAATTCAATTTTACGAAAGCTTGTCAGTGCCTCACACAGCTATGGAAACAAATGCTGTTACTTCCTCTGGGAATTCTTCTATTCCCATCACTGTTGTCACCACAAGAGATGCATCTCCTAACTTGCCATCGTTGGTCCGAGACACTATGGTCTCGACCACAACTACGTCGCACAGTGGCCCGTCCCCATCTATTGCGGCGGCCACACCTCCCTTCACACCTAGTGCGACAGGCCCTCCGTTTTCATACGGTATGCCTAGTTCGGGTACCAGTCCTGCACTCACTAACTCCACTTTACAGACTTTGGGTCTGGGGACAGGGAGCTCTAACGCTCCTCTGCAAGGTCAACTTGGGGGAATTCCTATCCCTTTTAATGCTTTTCCTTACGCTGGAGGTCATATCTCTCCTTCGTCCCCTTCGCTTGGTGGTCTGCATCAGCAGTCCACCGGGCAGCCTGCACACACAAGTTCACTTGGCGCTGGGAGTCAAGGAACACTTGCGCAAACCCTGCCGGTAGGTTCATCACCGTTTGTTTGGAACGAGACGTTTGTTAATAACACTTTCACATCCACTGCTTTCCCATCTGGGGGCACACCCATTTTTGGACAGTCTACTTCGACACATGGTACTATTCCTGCGTCGGGGGCACATATACCAGGACCTTGGAACTCAGGACAAGGATCCGTTCCTTCCTCTGGAATGCCGTTCTGGGGTAATTCTTTCCACAGTCAATGGAACCTCGGACAGACTTCTATGCCTCTCCCATCAAGACCGGCATGGGGTAATCCTTCCCAAAGTCTGTCAAACATGATGAATGCCCAACATCCTATGTCCTTCATGGGGAATCAGCCAATGATGTCTCCACCGATGAAAAATCCTTACGATGGTCAGGGATATGGTTTCTACCACAATCCGGGCTAGCAACCAAACTTTTCCTGGCAACTTGGTGCCAGTCAAACTCTAGGACCCTTTTTCCCAGGCTATCAGTAGAAACCCAAACTACCATTCCTGGCGACATTACACTTGCCTGATTTGACATGGTTGTTAAATGACCCTATCTTTCATGATCCGCGTTGGCCTCCTATGCCAACGAAGTTGCCTTCGGACATTCCAAAGTTCGAGGCCAAGCCTAATGAAGATCCAGGTGATCATGTGACTACTTTCCACCTTTGGTGTTCATCTAACTCACTGAAAGATGACTCCGTCCAGTCGCGATTGTTTCAACGCACTTTTATTGGGAGTGCCGCGAAATGGTACATCGAGCTTGATTGTTCATGATATTCTTCTTTTGGTGAACTGGCTATGGCCTTCCTTAACCATTTCCAGTTACCTGTGAGATACAACACGGGCACAGAGCTTCTTGCCAATTTTGAACAGACGACATCAGACCATATCTCTGATCATATCCGAGAGTGGAGACGCCGAAAGAGTCTAATCAAAGTGCTAGTTCCACCAACATTCCTTCTTGAGTGGTTCCTTAAGTCTTTAGTCCCCCAATTATCCAAAGATGTCGCAAATTCTGGGGTTTTCTCCGAGGAATATGCCATCATGAGATCTCAACAGTTTGAGCTTATCTATTCTTAGTCTGGTTTATTATACAACATCCTATCGGATGCACCACGATCAATTCTGGATAAAACTAGACAGAGAGCCGAACCACATGCCGATGGTATTGTTGGTTCAGCCCAAACCAAGCCCGCTGAGCAATTGACCAAACAATTGCAACAGTTATTCATACAACACTCAACGGCCAGCCAGACTACTGCTTTGGCTTCTCCTCCTACCCAAACATCGGAAGTACACTCCGTGCAAACGACTAACCCAAAGGCCAACCAACAGCCTGAAGGGAAGAAAAAACAACGAAAGAAGGGTAAGGGGGAGAAAAAACCCACTAACAATGCTGGCGAAGGCACCCCGAAAAAGCGGAAGGCAAGGTATCCGTGCAACTTGTGTGCGGAAGACCACCCAACCCATCTATGTCCTCGACTTGTAGAGGCCCAGAAGTTTGTCACACAGCAACAACAAGCCGTGTTGACTAATCCCTTTCAACATGGGAAAAATTTAACTCAAGCCTCTACAAGTGTCAAAGGGGGCAGCCAAGAAACCTGCCCTTATCCAAACAATTCATCATCAGCGAATGTATATATGGTTAGGGGTGATGCTTTAATAACAACTAGAGCGCACAACTATAGTAAACCAAGCACCTCTGAGAAGGGTAAAGAAGCTGAAATCCCATCTCTTCCTCTACAGATTGAGAATACATTGGGAGAAACGATGACACGCATTCCAAAGGGTGCATTTAAGAAAGATTCTCACAATCCAAATGCAAGGGCCACCTAGAATTACTCTATGGTGGAAGATTTATCCCAAACCCCTTGTGCTATGTCCGCTTTGGAGGTCCTCCAAAGTTGCCCTGCTCAGAGGAAAGCCTTGTTGACTGCTCTAGGCTCTACTGAGACTTGTAACCCAGGTACCATCATGCTAGATACAACTGACTTAAAACCTCGTCTGCCTTATCACGTAGCATTTCAGATAGTAGTGGCTTGTCCCACGAAAACTTTTACATGCAATATCTTTCGCACAGTGGTCGACAAGGGAACCTCGACATGCATTATGTCGTTAGCATGCTGGAAAGCCATTGGTCAGCCCGAGTTGTCTTCATCACCTACTCTCCTCACTACGTTCGACGGTCGTTCTTTTCGACCACATGGAATCATTCCTTCTTTCCCTGTGCATTTAGGAGGGAAGACTGTGTGTGTCGAAGTAGAGGTAGTCGATGCCCCCCTCGACTATAATCTCTTGTTAGGTTGTAGTTGGACTTACGCTATGCAAGCAATGGTTTCTACAGTTTTCCGAGTCTTGTTGTTTCCACACGAGGGTCAGATAGTGACCATTGATCAATTGTTCTTCTCTAGACCTGACCTAGCTTTGGGGGCATCCACGGTTCCCATGATTGATAATCCTCAAGCCGGTGTCGTTAACGTAGGAGTTGGTTTGTGCCCATCTTTGATGGGTACTTTCGATTACCCACCTCCTCATGGCGATGTCAAGTTTATATCGACTCACCACAAGGCTGAGATTTTTCACGTTTCATCATTCCGCATGACTTACTTTGAGGATCCATGGATTCTTCCTTCCCCATCAGCCACGATGGATGAGACAGGGCACTCCGGCATTTCCATGCCCTTGTCGGCCACTGAAGTAGCATACTCTTTAGTCCAGCAAGCTTCATCTACTCCTGATCCGACTCCCGCACAAGAGTTGGATCCACATCTAGAGCCTATTTGGGCTCAGGGTTCTCTTGCCAACACCGATTCATTAGATTTAGTCTTGCCTTCGGACGAAGAAGCAATCGAAGCAATGACTAGTAGGGACAAACCTTGGGAAGATCTTCATCACCAATCATATTTCCTCCCAGAGTTAAGTCGAATCGAGGTAGGAGAATTCACTATTACCATGACGGGAGATAAGCTGTGTCCTATTAACCTTATGGCTACACAGGAAATTTATGCTGAGGGAAATATGGAAACTATCACTGAAACTATACCTATCAACATCTCCCGCAACCCTGACGTCTTGGAGAATGTCTTCGTCCGAGCGGATTGTTTCCCCGAAGAGGTTCAAATTTACACGGATCTTTTCAAATAATTCCGCGACATTTTTTCCTGGTCTTATGAGGAAATGCCAGGCATCAATCCGAAAATCGTTGAACATGAAATCACAACGTATCCTGATGCTAAGCCTGTTCGACAAAAAATTCGTCCAGTCAATCCTAGGAAAGAAGCAACCATTAAGGCTGAGGTTGAGAAATTTCTCAAGGCAGGGTTCATTTACCCTATTCATTTGACTCAATGGGTGTCAAACCCCGTGCCGGTCGATAAAAAACAAGGCACGATTTGTGTATGTACTGATTTCCGTGATTTGAATAAGGCATGTCCAAAAGATAATTATCCAACCCCATTCATCAACCAGATCATTGATGAATGTGTCGGTTGTGAATCCTTTTCATTCATGGATGGTTTTTCAGGATATAATCAAATCCAAATCAAACCTGAGGACCAACACAAAATGACATTCATTTGTCTGTGGGGTACATTCACCTATCGTAATATGCCTTTTGGCCTTAAGAACGCTGGAGCCACTTTCCAGTGGGCCATGTCTTTTGTGTTTCATGACCTCAAGCATATAGTGGAGGCCAATCTAGATGATTTAGCATCACACTCTCGCAAGGGAAAGGATCATCCTACACACCTCAAACTAATCTTTGAATGTTGTCGCTACTTCAGGATTCACTTGAATACCAACAAGTGCAACTTTTGCGTCACGTTAGGAAATTTGTTAGGTTTCATTGTTTCAACAACAGGGATCATGGTTGATCCTCTTAAGGTGGAGGCAATAGTTCAGTTCC